>LPNX010230898.1:179177-250071 GCA_001517045.1 Pseudotsuga menziesii | reverse complement strand
CATGATGACTCGGTTGTCAGAGGACTTTCTTATTTCTACGATTCCATCAAACATGTGGATGGAATGGCCTTGCTGTCGAATCTCCACCAAGGACAGCAGGCTTCTATGCAACTCTGGAAGATAGAGAACATTCTTTAACAAGAAATCAGGGAATCCAGGCATCTTCAGTCGAATGGTTCCCATTCCCTTTGGCTTAATACTTGACTTATCTGCAAAGTAAACTATGCCATCTATTGTTTCATTAAGTTCTTCAAAACAGTCTTTTCTAAATGTCATGTGTGATGTTGCACCAGTATCAAGCAACCAACAATCTTTGTAAGAAGAAAGAGAAGTCATTTCATTAATTCCAAGATTACAATGTGCAACAATACAAGAATCAGAAGATTTACTAGCATCTTGGTCATCTTTCTTTTGGTTATGCTTGTCTTTGATGGAGTCCCATGAAGCCCAACACTGATCTGATGTGTGCCCAGTCTTTCCACAACGCTTGCACTGCAAATCTGATCTTTTGCTTCTTACCCCTCTACCATTGAAGTTTCTTCGTCCTCGTCCTCTCTTGCTGTAATCTCCCTTGGAAGGGTCTTTGGACCGATCCTTTGTTTTCTGAACAAAGTAAAGGGATTTTTCAACAGGCTCGCTTGATTTCTTGATCTTTCTAGACCATTTTGGATATGTTTCCTTGCCAGTGAGGACATCACCAACAATAGATGCAAAATTGTGCATCTTCAATCTGGAACTTGCAACTTACAGAATACTTGAAAAATATGGGATGTAGGTTTAGATTCCTGCTCCTTTACAAATTACAATATGATTCTGCAGCCTATACAAATAATTTTGCAGCTTATCAAAATAATTTGTAGCTTATCAAATAATTTTGTAGCTTATCAATAGCTCTATATCATTAATTCTAGAGTGCTATTACAGGAAAATTACATTTCAAATACAGTAATACATCAACAAAATATCTTGCAGCAGACTTGTTTGAAGTAGCACAACGTGGACTCTTCAATGGTAGGCTGTATCTTTGATGAAGTCGCAACACTCTACAGAGAAGAGATAGACCCCAACTCTGACGGGACAAGGTAGCTCACAGCATCTTGAAGAACTTGTAGGCAGCTTCACTTAGGCAACTCCAGGAACTTGCAACAGCAGAAAAATTGCAGGCAGCTCCACGCAGGCAGCTTCACTCAGAAAATTAGGGTTTCCATGAAGTTGAAGAGAAACCTTCAACACATTCACGCAGAAGCAATAGGCCGCAGTATTCACAGTCTCCAATTAATCACTCCACGCTCACATGGAATTCTCATCCTTCAACACAACCTTCAATGTAGTCTTCAACTCAGTCTACAGAATCAATGTAGTCTTCAACGTAGTCTAGACATCATTTTTGAAAAAGGATCATCGCAGGTGATGTGAGAAAGTTTGCAACTTCCAAAGGGATCGACTATTAATGCACAGGTACAAACAAATGAATAATTTGTAGCACCCAACCTACTGTCCAATATCCATAAGTAATTCCTCTATCATCAACACTATCTTTGGAGCCATTTGCAACATGATTCTTCTTTGTTGTCAACCTAAATTTACAGCTCGTACATGTGGTGTGGAACAGTTTATAGTTCAATGCAGGCCCTTCTGCTGGAAGTACAATGCATTCAATATATAAGTCTCCAGCATATGCAGTATATCAATCTCCAACGCAGGCTCTTCATGCAGGCGGCAGTCTCTTCACGCAGGCAGTCTCCACGATCACAGCTCATTAATGAACACAACACTCCATGCAGGATACATTATTTAACTTCATACGTAGCATACATTATTTCAGTGAGGAAAATACTCATGCAACAATCTTCAAAGGAATTACATCAACGCTTTCAAAGGAATGCCTTCACGCAGCATTGAAAGAGTGCCTTCAACGCAGCATATAAAGTTCATCAACACAGTCAGGCAGTTTGGGATAGGCGTGAATCTTCAGCGAACAATATTCAATCATCAGTCTTCAAATACAACTTCATGCAGACAGCTCCCACGACTCCTCCAACGCTGGTATTCTTTCTCAGCGTAGTCTCACTACAATCACAGGTCCCAGCTTCACAAGGAATGCTGAATTAGGGTTAGGGTTAGGTATTATGCAATCCACATCTAATATGGCAAGAAATCGTTCTACCTCCACACACCACAAGTTGAGCACAACTCTCAATGCATAGCATAGGCCTAGACTAGTAACGCACACAATGAAGTATGCAGGCTGGTAGGAGAAACGCATGCAAATGGCAGACTGATGGAGCAGGCAGTCTGGCAATGGACTAGCAAGCAGAATGCCAGGACTGAAATGCAGCAGGCAGGAGTTATGGAAAATAGCCAAGCTCTGATACCACTGATAGGTAATAACTCCCGATTCGTATCTATTCCATTGACATATCATACATTTATACATTTCATGTGGCGGTTGAGAACCAGCCTTTTCACCTTCCTATGCAACTATTCACATTCCTACATAACAATTTATTTATTTATTTACAATATATAATCCCAGTGGATTATATTCTAACAATTTCATTCTTATTGTCATCATCATTGTCATTGCCATCATCACTATCATCATCATGTTTGTCATAATTGTCATCTTCACTATCATCATCCTTATTGTTGCCATCATCATATAATCACATCATCATCATTGTTGTCATCATCATATAATCACATCATGATCGATTCCATGATGATGAAGATTATAATGAGAATGATGTAATCCTTAACAATTTCTTCGAGGACTCATGGTTATTTATGAGGTTCCATACTACTACATAGACCATGCAGGTTAAAAAATTATCCTATGCCTATGGTGTGGGATTCATTTTGAGGTTTGGAATATCATGAATGTGTATAGGGTATTGGGATTTTTTTAAGGACATAAATCATTCATTTTGACTCCAACACTTTCTTATAAGGATCATGGGTTGACAAGTTGATTGACTGACCAATGTCTAATAGTGCATTAGTTGTTTCTTCATGTTCTAGAATTTGATCTCCAGATAACTCCATTGGCATATGTTGGATGATTTGATTTCCTATCAAGCTTGAATTCTTTTTTCAAAAGAGAAAAAGCATAATTTCATTCATTGAAGACACTTACATATTGAAAATGCTCATGTCATGTAGTACGTGTTCAACAACTGAGTTTAGAAAGTCAAATCCTCTAAGAAAGTCCCACAATAAATTAGCATGCAAGACCCAAAGAAATTATTCTCAAGGCCTTAAACAACATACCATCAAACTAGTTAATAAAAACATAAAAAAGAGTCTGACAAACAGATTTCTATTACATTTTTGTTACTAAAGCAAAAGAGAAAAAAACCTAACTATCAAAGAGATATCATAGAAATGGCCATGAAGCCCATAATAGAACTAAACCGATCACTAATAATGTTCATAATATTTAGTATTCCAAGAGTAAAAGGAATAGAGGGAGATGGATCTCACCCTGCACCTACCCACCCTTACCCCACCCTAATTTGTTAGTTCCACAATATCTACATCCATCCTTGAAGCCCCCTTAGACAAAACATATGCATCATAATTGTTTTCCCCAGAGACATGTGATAAATAGAGGATACCATACCATTTGGTGAATCTTATCTACAATTAGCATGAGAAGAATGTTACTACTCCTAATAAGACCTCTCATCCATTTTATTACCAACTAAGAGTCGCCAAATACCTTCAACTAAGTGACATGATAATCCACAACAATTATTAAAAGGATTTAAGAGTTATAATTGAAAATCTAGCATGTATGCAACTCGTGGTCTAAAGGTTCCTTTCCAATGGAATGCGTCATGATCCAACCCCCTTACCACATTGGAAGCCCTTGGAACTATAAAATTGACATTTAGGAGATAATTCCCTTGTTTCCAAGCTCAAAACATTTCTTGGGATAAATATGTCAATCACAGAATATCCAGTTCTATGCAATGATAAAATGATATTCTATTTAAACCTTTCAAGATCGACACTTAATCTAGCATCGATGAAAATTCCATTAACCTCTTGAACTAGATTTTCCTTGATAAATTAGTGGAGTGAATTTTTATTATTGTTCTGTGGGATTTGTTTTTCCCATAAGTAGGGGAATAATTTTCCCATGAGTAGAATGGGAGATTGGACAATCTCATCAAGGCTGGGTTGGGGATATAAACATTGACACAAGCTTAAATTTAGGGAACCTTTGTTAAAGATCAAGTCATGTTTTCCCCAATAGTTCCTTGTCCATGACCTTTTTATGGTTTAACGTTGTAGAGTGAAGTCGAGTTAAGAGTCTCTCCATTAAAAGGAATGTGTATAATGGATTTTATTTAAAGTTTGTTTGTTAAAAGAGAACTATGAATGATCACCAAAACCCATTGGATCTACCAATGAAATCATTTTTCTTATAGTCATTGCAAATTCAAGAAGGAACCATTGCTCAAAGAGAAAGCCATTTTTTTCCAATGGTCCCTTTCCCATGATCTTTTTATGATTGCACCATGTATATACCTAAGTCAAGTTAGAATCTCTCCATTTAAAGAGAACTATGGATGATCAACAAAACCCATTGAATCTACAAGTGAAATTGAGTGAAACTTTTTTGGTTTCATTGTGTATACTCAAATACAATTTAACTTGGAATGTGTCTTAAAAGGAGTGGAAGCTAAATAATGAGGAGAATGTACCTCCATCTTCTTTCTTGTCCATTTTAGAAATTTGAAACTTTTGGAATACCTTTAAGTATAAAAAGACCTTACCACATTTTTTTAGATGCTCTCTAGCTAATGGCCCAAATTTATGCTAGTTATATAAGACATATACCATCTTTTGCAAACATTGGCTCATATAATACATACAACATATTTTGTTAAACCATAGAAAAAGAAACAGTTAATAACAATAATTATAATAATATAATTTGATTTATGAAATCGTAATGAATATAATTTAAACAAAGAGGAATCAACTAAAAACATATGTTAACCATAAAAAACAAAACAATTACTAACAATAATTATAATAATATAATTTGATTTATGAAATCGAAATAAATATAATTTAAATAAAGAAGGTGAAATTAAAAAAGCTAAATTAGAAAAGAAATTGTAAGAAAAAATCAATGAAAATAGGGCAGGAAAGTAAATTGCCAAAAAAAATAAAGGAAAATAAGTCAAGAATTTAAAGGGAGGTCGCAGAGGTCAGCGCAAATTGAGGGGTTCCGGAGACTATGGAAAGGCCATGAGTCCCATACCCATATGGATTGAATTTCCCATCTGCAAGGGCCGCATGGCTTGTAACATGGGGTTGATTATTGTGAGCCGGCCAATTATTTCCAAGTAGAAGGGTCAATTCTTCTAAGAGTAGAATGCATTATTGATCATGAACAGGGCACCAAACCCTAGACAAAGTTCAAGCCATCTGTCCAGAAGCCAAGCTACCTCTCAAAGCGTAAAGGACATTCTGTTGAGGTTGATTTCGAGCTACCAAAAGACATCCTCCTGAGGTTGCTTTTGATAGACCCATATAACCAGATGGACTTGGCCAAGAAGATCAGGCACAAGCTCATGGAGACGGGTCAAATCATATGGGAGCTCCACGAGAATATTGCACAACTTGAATATGCATTGTAGGAAGATAGTGATCACTTTCTCAAGCACTCGATGATGAGGAGGTTAGTATTTAGATCTGATAATTGAATAACATATATTTGTCTTCTGCTCCTTGCCACCTATTCCTTGCTATTAATCACCCCTTACCAACGGTTTGTGGATCTCTCCATGTAGATTCTCTTTCATTCATGGTTGCGCATGTCCGTTGCTATTTTCTTAGGTCAATGCATGTTAACTTTATTATGAACACGATTGCCTCTTTGGATTATGATAAACCCATCAAAACTTGCTTTAGGTATGATGAAGGATCTATACATAGAATTTTCTTTTCAGCATTACCGAGCACCTGACCTTACTTTATTCCTGCCATGTTGAGGAAATACCTCATCCTTCCCAGTTTTAATGTTTTTATATACTCAAGGCTATTGTCAAGAAATCGGCTCCACTCCAAGTTTAGTAGCTAAAGGTTTTCTCGACCATGCCCCCTCAAGAACACGTCTCCACGCCGTCTTTTCCTTACTTAACTGTATATGGAACCAACAAAATGATTATGTTCTATCTGGAGGAGCTAATGTAATATTAAATATATAATAAGAAGCTAAAAAAGGAAGGCTTGAAGCGATAAAATCTCGAGAATGATTCAAATGATTTTATTTATTTTTTTAACCATAAAAACAACAACTTCTCAAGAGTACATCTAACAACCTGCAAGCCAAACAACCTTTTATTAGATGGGATTTTTTCTTTCCGCCTCTCATGTTCACTCATATCTATAAGCTTCTTGATGAGGCGTTAAAAAAAAACCTTTAGTTTGGAAAGCTAGTGTTTTTTTTTGGGCCACCACTCGGGAGATTAGTTATACCAATCCATTTGTGGTCCCTCTTGCATTTTCGATAAATCGAGGTGAAAACAAATTACTTAGGTGGAGTGACTTCACTATGATGCTATGCCAATCAGTCAGTTGTTATCCGAGGAGTGCATTTGTGGGTTTTTCTCCCTATCATGACGATGGGTTCTTGTCGTTGTTGTGTTTGTGGGGCAGTCCATCCATGCAGCTTCGTGCAAAGATTGAAAATATATTGCAAGAAAACAACAATTTGAATTGAAAGACTTCTCCTTTTGTAACTCATTGTTCAAGGACTCCCTCAAAGAACAACTCCTTCCAGTAAATAGAGGCTCTATCAGCTGCTATCTCTCACAACTAAAACAACAAAATCATTCTTTCCTCCATGTTCTTGGCCATAGTCTTTCACACTTGCCCCGGCATAGCTTTCAATGATTTCTCAGGCATATATTCCATATTCTCATCAGGACCTTTAATGGTTAACGACTAGGTGAAAATTGGTTGGGGATTCAATGGATCCTTCAACTTAGCAATCATTTTTTTCAATCAGATGTTTTCAAGCCGCTGCTTGCTTACAAAATATGTCAAGGCATCTCCTATTGCCAAGTGCATCTTCAAAACTCCTGCGATTCTAAGCCCTTTAATATCTACCCGGTGTGTTGTTCCTTTATAATATTTTTGACCTTCACTCTGATTTAACCTATTTACAATTTCATTTTTTGGAATCCTTATCATATTTCTGCCTGATGGGCTCCTTCATATTTCTGACTGAAAAGTATTGTGGCAAGGTTAAATAATGATTTTTAAAGTTAGCAATTCGTGTCAGAATACCTCTTCAACAATCATCTTATTTTCAGCCATCTGCGCTAGTGCATAGGTTGGAAACTTGCCACAATCACAAACCTCCATATCTTTAGCATTATTCACAGGCGATTCATACTTTTCCCTGATCTCATCGTTTGAGGATATCTTTCTTTTGTGTACAGGAAAAATAGCCCAATTTCCATTCGATAATTGTGAGGGTCATCACCATAATAATCACCAACCCCCCTTCCAACAATCTTTTTTGAAGCCCTTCCTAAGAACGACAGAAGTGCTCCTATGGGAATGGGCAATGAATCCTCCTCGACCACTAACGCCAGACTGACCCCTCTGTTTTCCTTTAGGGTTAGTCTCATCAATAAATTCATGTTCCTTATTAGTTCGTTGCATCCTTCTTCTTGACCCAAGCTCCTTCTCCACATTCCTCGAACTCTGGGAAACAAGTAAGTACTATATCCAATTAAAACTACATGTGTCTAGGGATGATTTTAAGAACCCCCCCTAGATTTATATGTATAAAAATTGGGCGAATCTCTCCGATATATAGGAAAATTTGAAGGCGATTTTATCAATAATATAATATGTATATATAAAAAATTTGGTGAAACTTTCATTTTATTATATAATGTTGTAAAATCTTGGAGAATATTTCATTTTATTATATAATGTTGTAAAATCTTGGCGAATCTTTCATTTTATTATATAATGTTGTAAAAACTTGGCGAATATTTAACTTCATTATCAAAATTTGTAAAAATTGGCGAATCTTTCACTGATTTATAGAATATTGTCAAAATAAAAGAACAACAACATTAGTCAAATAACATGAATCACTTCATCAACAACAGAACATGTAGACTCACAAGTCACAACAGGAAGGTGTTAGTGAAACACAACTGCACTGACTAGATTCAGGGAAAGTGGGGACTCCACTTGTTATCTCGTCCCTTAATGGTCCAACGGACATGTGGGGACCTGAATCTTGACAAACCGATAAATAATAAAATTAGACATTATGCTCGATCTTAGCCTCCACTAGACAATTGAGGTCATTATTGTGTTCAATTCACACAAATCACTTTAATGTGAGACACATTTCATATCATGAAAATTTTTATATTGAAAGAAAAAGTCCAACTTTATGTAGACCTCAAGTATTTCTATTATCACTTTTCTATGCAATGTATATGAGATTTACGTGAAAGTGAAATTGACATTGGTAAATGAAGCTAATCTTGAAACCCACAGAGAATAAGTATTGCAACATATTGGATAAACAAATCAAGATCAAAATAATTTACAAGCAAAGAAATCCAAACCAACTTGATATAACAAGCATTGACATCACATCAACGAAGAAATGAATAATATATCAATGAATTCTAATCCCAAGTTGTATAACTTGCAAATGATCCTTTGTATATTTAGCCAAAATGCCTAGCTTTTGAAAGCTCCACTAAATGAATCTATGTATTTAGCATAACCTATCATTTTCAATAAGGAAACTAAGATGCTTTATCTTCATCAAAACACATTAGATAGAACACTTATCCTTCATATTTTCTTTGTTATAGAAAGCTAATAATGTATAGAAATTAGAGTAACAATGTCAAGCATAATATCAAAGGATAACACCGCTGATATATAACTTCAGTTTTCCAAGATCAATGATTATAGATGAAAGCATAAGACATGTAATTGAGGAAAAAATATTTAAAATGGTTTGTTCACATGTCAAGAATCTTTTCATGCACAACCTAACAAATTTTGAAGTAATGGTGAAAGTGGGAAGAGATCTAAAATGTCGATTTTCCACTAAGCAAAATGAATCCAGGTCTTTCTATATGTTCCAACCAATCACATACCATGAATTAATAATGAAGAAATTAGCATGTCATATTGATTGCAATCATAAGGTGTTAAGGGCCTATCTTTTTCCTCTCAAGGATTCAATGACATAACTGTTTACATTTAATGACCTGTATTGACAACATATCTTCCTCACAGAATTAGACCTTTCTACAGTTCATTGATAAACATCATTTAATTTACTTTGACAATTTGTAGATACAAACCCTGTATTGATTCAAATTAATGCAATGTTTCACCAAGTTTCTAGGATTGGGGTGTGGGAACAAGGAAATGGATCCGAGGGATGTGTGGAGACACCTCCCAAATTTTAGGAAACATCGTAGGATAAGTCAAAGTCCCCAACATAGGGAATTCAAACCAAAATCCAAAAAGTTAAATATATAAGAAACAATAACAAGTCATGAACATGGCCAATGAAAGCATAATATAAATACACATTTTTTGTTCTAAACATTTCATATTTTCTAAATCCAAAGGCCATGAGCCTCCCGTTTTAAAGGGGTGTTTCCCAAGAGTTTCTCACAAAATGGAAATGTCCCCCATTTCTTGGGAGACGTCTCCCTGTGTTACCCTAAAGGGGGAATTGGTAAACATACCCCATTGGGATTCTTCATCCCAGCAAATGCCCCTCACCTAGGGGAGCACATCCCCGTGTAACATTGCTTGATTATTGTCAACAATATGATAACCATGTCCTAGACTTAAAGCAGTTGACCAATACCCAAATGATTAGAGATATAATCATGTTTTGAACTTAAAGTAGTTGACCAATACCCAAATGCTTAGAGATATAATCATGTTCTGAACTTAAAGCAGTTGACCAATACACCCACTATATTATTTAACCATAACCAAATGCTTAGAGATATACTGCAGTACAACAGTCACTCATACTTCATGGGAAAAATGCTACTTTTCCATCCAGGTTGTCCCTTATTGTAGCTAGGATATGCTATGCTGACAATAAGACATGGGCATACCAGTAATTTAGTTAATATGTAGTCCCAACAGTTGTGGACATTTGTGGGCTCTCAAATATGTAGCTGATCTCTCATTCATCTAGGTTCTTTCTTGTGTTCATTAAGATATGAACACATAGTTTTGCTAGTAACTGCAACCCCAATCATATTGGAAGCTAAAAGATTTCGATAGACACCTTTGGTTGACTGTTCAGCAGACAACTCCAAGCAAATTGATGGTCCCTTGCAGATCAGAAAGAAAGATTGTCAGGTGTCCAGTTTTGGATGAATTTAATATTTACAAAAAAATCAAAGTAATGCTCTGGTTCTATAATAATAGATTCAAGACATGACATAATACAGTTTTGGCCATAGTCATGGTGCCATCTATCACACACCCACTATATATTGGACATTTCGCATCATGCCAATTATCTATTAGACAGGATGCAAAATGATCTACAAATCTTATTCAATATAGGCTCAACCCTGATCTAACGGGTAAATATAGAGGAAAAGTTATCTACAGGTGTGGTCTTCATTATTCATAAGCCATAGACAGGTAAATTAAAAAAATTCTTTTCTAAGAACTTCACCTAACACCAATCACAAGTTTTCCAACCAGAATCAACAAGTAACTAGCTTGGCATTTGAAGATAGCTTGTGGTTTTTTTTCTCTTTCTCTTGTGAGCTCTGTACTTAGGTTTGTTACTACAATTGTTTTGGCCAAACCAAGGCCTATCCATCATCCAAGGGAATTGTTATGAAATACCCACCCAACCCTCTCCTGCGCTTTCTTGTTCTACTTGATATAGGTAAATCTTCTATCTTTTGCAGTTGCCAAAAAAGAGTCAAAGACAATGGATCAATAATTCATATGCATTTGTTAACTCATGGATATCTGAAAGTGCAAATTAAAATCCTACAAATCAATTTTATATTGAAATCCTCCCAGGGGCAGACTTATTTAGGAGTAATGTAACTTCCCATAGAGTTTCCACTTTGATGACCATACCCAACCTTAACTGTAAAAAGCTATCCTCAATGACCAACTGCTGCACTTTCTTCCATAGAATTGAAAGTTCAATGAGATCCCTCACTCTGTCTCCATTGGTCAGCAATGTGATGCATAAGGGAAATGAGCTTTGCTACTAGGATCATAGGGAAGGGCCTGGCTGAATGAACTATAGATCCCCTATTAAGAATCAGCCCAATATAAAACAATATAAACCAAATTCTTATACCTGTAACATTTTACACTGAATCCAAACTTGAACAGTGAAGCTTAACGTTTTCATGCAGACAACAAGCATACAAGGCCACTCCCTATCTCTTCATCCTCATCACACAAGTTTTTATAACTATATACCATGTTAATATTTTAATGTATGCAAGAATGATTCACAGAATAAAAAAGAATTCATGTAAAAAGTATATATTTATATATACTATTAAAACATGATACTCCAACAAATTTAAATTTAAAATTAAAGTCACATTGGCTTTAGGAATTAACATTATAAGCTAAGCATTAACATGAAAACCATATTGATCTTAAATTTTTTTGAGGGCTTAGGGTCCTTTTATTTTCATTTTTTCAAGTTTAATGTTTTCATACTTTGGCCCCAACTAAGCATCCATGTCAGCAGATGCAGACACAGTCAAGTCGATGTTTTGATGACTTGGCCACCTCAAAGGTTGACACAGACGAATTAGGCAATGTCAGGGATTGACACAGCCTCTAGGAAAAAGGAAACAACCATTTTCGATCATTTTTGGTCAAAATTTGCTTAAACTCGGCGGATTCGAGTTGATAGCACTACTTTGAACCCCTTTCTTGAAACATCTTCCAAAAATAAGCATTTACATGCTTGTTTTTACAGCATATATATGGTGGAAACTTGAGAACAATTGTATATATATCGTCAATAACATTTGCATGTTTATTAAAGTAAAAAAAATGCATATGAGGATTCTATTAGAGGTCTACAATAAAAAATGAAATGGTATAAATAACTATGTAATCGCAAGAGGATAAAACACTAATATAAACATGTTTACCCTTTCTTAATGAAGGAATCTACAAAATGACACCAAGTTCAATCCCCAGCATAATGTAGTTTGGTCCTAGGAAAGAAACCCTCAAACAATAATAAAACATTTTTAAACTCTGTTTTAACAATAAGAAAACACATGATTCAACACTATTTTAACCCTCAACCAATAATAAAACAGAGTAAATCTCAGTTTTGGGTGGTTTTAAGGCCATAACAACAATAAACAGCAATAAACCATGCAGAGGTGGTCCTTGGTTCTGATCCATAATTGGTCATCCTATGGCTGAGTCATTTCACCAGTATGGACCTTAATTATTTTTGCAGAAAGCTATAATGTTTCTCTATGTTTTCTATTTCATTGTAAATTAATTCTGACTGTGTATTACAATATTACTTGCAAACTGTAATTAAAAATGAGGAAGAAAACCAATTCTGAAACATCAATTACATACACAAAACTAACACAAATTTTACCCTGGAAACCCATTTGTGAAAACCAGCATGGCCTTTGTTTGGCTCTTTTTGTGCTCAAGAATGATGACAAATATTAGCTATATACTCTTAGACAGAGATTTTGTGTATTCTTACTCCATGGATGCATTTTTCATATTGCATTTTGGCTTTGAGATAATCTTTGTTCTCTGTGGATAGGGTCATACTTCTCTTCATCCTCGTGATCTAGGAACATACTTCTCATTCTTAGTCTTTAGTTTTCTGCTTTTGTGCCATCAACTTCTGAAGCTTTCAACTTCCAATGCCAATTTTCCGACCGATGTCCCAATCTCCCTCTTTATTCCCACCTCTATTGGTTTCTCTTCTCTTGGAATGCCTAGAGTCTCTCCCCTAGACTAATAAAATGCCTCCTCCATCTTCCTTGCAAACCCTTGATTGATGCCAATGGAACGCCCCAAAGTAATTGCCTCCTGTAATGGATTTTAGGTTGTATGATCTTTATGTTTCCTTGAAGGGTTACTTTTTCTTCTGTAGATTCCATGTGGCATCTACTCTACGGATTTGTGGACTCTACATGGTGATGTCATCTATCAGGTATGCCTCAATAGTCTTTGTTTTGGGTATCTTCTTCTTTCTTCTATGCAGACACAGAGCTTCATCATAATGCAGGGGTCTTGATTTGGAGGTTAGGTAGGTCCCTCACTTTGCATGCTCTTGCTTTAGCTTTTGCAAAGTGTGGAGTGCAGGGGTAAGCTCCTCCTCTCCACATGGTCCAAAATTTCACTTCCAATACATGACATGCCCAAAACCTTTTCTTGTTGTGGCTCTTTAGTTCTATCCATTTCAGATCACTCCAGGCCTCCGTCCACTTGTTGGCTTATAAGGATTGTTAGGTACAAAGTTGTCGCAGTAGAAACCATTGCAAGTGTTTATCTGTTTCAAATATTAAAGAATAAATAAGGTAAAACAATGGAATCTTGGATATCTCAACATTGATTATTACAAGACTAAGAAAAATAGAATGCATAACCCTAAAAACCCCATAATCTATTAAATGGCAGCTATTTTGCTTTCAATTACACTCAGTAGTAGTCATTCATCAAAATGAAAAATGAAAAATTATTTGTGTCTACACTAATTACTTATTTTAAATTCCATTAGTATGAATTGTACAGAATATGCAAAGGTAACTAATTCAATTGATGCAACTGGTGCAATATTTTGATGCAATTTGACAAGTTCATCCAGATACAGGGGTCACCAAATTCCCAGTTAAAGATATTATCATATAAATATCTAAGAGGGCATTGTTAACAGAGCTCACCACAGGGTCTAGTGCATCATCCTGTTTGCATATTACCCAAGGTGTTATACACCTGAATGGCACCTCTCCGTCCGAGTGCCGACATCCCTCATGTTGGCACACAAAAGGACACTTATGGATAGAGGTCTGCCCAAAACACTGTAGCTTGGTTTATTATGAAATACATTCTTTCACCATCCACCTAGTTACTTTGTCATTTGGCTATGTTGAGATGTATTCGCGACTATCCTTCTATACAACTCGCGCATCACTCGCGAGTCTCGGTTGTTACAAGTCGCGAATCCATGTATTCGCGGGTTGCCCTTATGGTAAGTCGCAAATCATTCGCGGGTTGCTCTACTACATACCCGTGAATATGTCTCAAACATTAAAACATAAAAACACTCGCTGATTGGAGATTAGTTAAGTTATTTAACTTAATTTCCTTAACTGCTACAACTTCCCCAACCTTCGAGAACTGCCTTATTTCACCCATATAAATACAGGCCTTGGGGAGGGTGTTGATAGATACACTTGGAGAGCAAAGTTATGCTGGTGGATTGTTTACAGAATCCTTTGGTTGCAGAGGAGTTCTTGTCTCAGACGTTGGGTTGTAACCTTAAACTCTTTCCATTAATGATAATAAAGAGATTACTTCTTCCATATGTGTTTCATGTCTTGTGGTTTGATAAATGTTTATATTTCAGTATGATATGTGTTTTATCTAACCTACTTATATGTACATGAATCATCTTGTGTCTAGAAGAGTGTTTCTTGACAGGTGAAAGAGGAGCAATCTTGAAGACTTTAGAAGTGGAACAGAGAGGAAAAGAATAGCAAGGATCGACCTTCGTTTAACAAGTAAGTCCTTCTAACCCTCCTATTTCCTATTCTGTACTTTAGAAGTCAATTGTTTTCAAGTAATTGAGTATGTTGGTAACCCCAGACCTATGGTTACTAGGTGCATAATCTTGTACAACAGAACTGGCGACTCCGCTGGGGATAGCCTAGACTGCTGTAGGTTGCCTCTGTCCTCCTGACCAGTCTTTGCCTGTGAGTCTGTTTGTGATTTTTATCCTGGTTCTTATTTGCTTCAGCATTTGAAAGTCTTAGGGTTTTTTCTTGATTTTTTGAGAAAAAATTTATACCCATTCGTGGGTTGTCTTTCTAGACAGTCGCGAATACTGGTTTGAATTCGCGGGTTGTAATACTAGACAGTCGCACATCATTCGCAACTTGCTCTTATACACAGTCGTGAATACTCCTGGAAATTGGGATTTTTAAGTAAGAGTTTGCTTGTTCTTTTTCTTGGTATAATCCTTGTTTTCTGAGAAGATTTTCTTTAAGAATGCTGTAGAGTTTGTTTGAATGCCTTAGGTGATCACACTTCGTGCTTCTTGAAAGCCCTTGAGTCTTTTGTGCTTGATTTATTTACTATTTGCATCCTAAAGTATTTTGGCCTGTTTGGGTTGTGGGTTAAAGTGTCTTAGTCCAGATCAGTGATCAGGGTCTTGGGCTCTGTTTTTTCCAGTCTGTCTTCTAACAGTAGCTGGTTGTCACTTGCCTTTGTAAGTCTGCAGTGATTCTTTGTCATTGTTTGCACCCAATCTAGGGTTCCTAGCATTCCTCTTTGTGGTGGTCTATTGGTTCTGTAAGCCTGTTTGCTTCAGTTTGTGGCTTTTATAAAGTTTATAAGTTTCAAGTTTACTCAAGTACAGTGCATTGTAGATGCATAGTATATTTTTGAGCATTTTTAAACATGAAAAGAAAACATAGTTAAGCTTTTGCATTGTGATTTTGCATAAGTAGTGTTTGTTTCATTTTAAAAATATAATCTCAAAATATACAAAAATATAGGCTTAGTTTCTCTTATTGTTGCATTTAATTCATCAATACATATTTGCAAGAAAATGAAAAGAAGTTTATTTTATAGTAGCAGTTTGCTTTGAATACACCTTTACTTTCATTTGTTTCTTGTTTGAGTCAAAACACCATACAGTATATCACTCCGTTACCTCTTGAGTAAAGAACAACCCTCTAAAATAAACGCATAAATTAAAATTTACTAGTAACTTTTTATTTTTAGGGGCCTTTCACCTACTAGCTTAGGCTAGACTTGTGGGCTAGGGAGTGTAAACTTCCCACAAGTTATAAACTCAGACATAGTGGACCTTTCTTTAGGTAAATCCTTGACTTTATCACTGTATCTGGGAAGCTCCTCTCAAACGGGAGTTAAGCACTAGGCCGCGTGGAGGCTTGGACAGAGGAGATAACCCTCCGAATCCTTGTCAAAGCGTAACCCAAGACTTTTACACATCTGGGGATTCTGTCCTAGACAGAGTTTCGGGCTCAGCTACCTTGCCCATGCATATGAGTTCGGCTGACGACTGTCCCCCCAGACTGTTGATACTGCCAAGGTAGCCTTTAGTCTCTTGTCTTTTTAGGGTTCATACCTAGGTAAACCGAAAGGTTATTTCTGGTTCACCTTGAACGGGCTTAGAAGGTAACCCTTGTTGAAAGTGTAGGAGGGCGGTGGGTGATTCCTCCGCTTGTGCCTAAGAACCACTTCAAGGATGCCAAGTAATCGTTCATCAGCTTTCTTCGGGAAAGTATATCTTTTACCCTGGTTTGATTGCTTGAGACTTTAGGAATTTTTAGTGTATGCTCTGTGGTTTTGCCTGTGTTTAGTTGGCCTTAGGGTGTGATTAGTTAAATTTTTAATTCTGGAGGACCAACCTGTTAGAAGGTCAAAAAGGTTGAGAAACCTTCCTCCTATCACTGCATTGGAGCCTCCACCTTTACCTCAAAGGCAGAGATTAGACATAGAGGGTTCATTTGAACCTGTAGGAATAAGTGAAGTTCTTGGTGAACCAGAACTCATTGCTAACGGTTTCAATCTTGACACAGTTGAGATAGAAGAATTGCAGACCGACGAGTTTGCAAGAAATTTTAACTCCCCCTTGACTGATTTAAACGATCCTGTGATCGTCCAGGTTAGACCTTTTGATTCACCAGTGCTAGGTGTCCCTGTGGGTAGAGTCATGTCTTCTGCGGAAGAAAGTCCTTTTGTGTTCACCTCAACCCTTCCGGTTGAAGGGGTACTACCTCCCCCGGTAAGTGCCCCTAGATCTAGTTTGCCTTCTACACCTTTGACTCCAGCGAGCCGGGTGGTCCAACCACCGGTTCACTCCAACATAGGAGGTACTTCTGGTGACATGGTTGCTGGGATCCCCAGTATACCTACCATTCCTTCTTCCTTTCCTTACACTACCCAGAGTGGTCCGGTAGGATCCTTGGCTTATGTTCAAGGATTTCCTTGGAATGGGGGGCACATTCCCCCATCCAATCCATACGTAGGTCCATCTCCTTCATATGTAGGAGTGCAGTCTGGGAGCAACACCTCTTATGGGCAAAGCTTCCAAACCCCTATTTTGGTCCCATACACGAGCTCTCCCTTTTCATTGTTTACCGGAGGGATACCTGCTCCAGTCTTTCAGACCCCTACTTCTATGGGGACGGCCCGAACCACTTACACTGCACCTCCCACCCACAATCCTGTGGCTTACGGATGGAACCCATTTCAAAGCAACCTTCCCACTTCACAACCG
Source organism: Pseudotsuga menziesii (assembly GCA_001517045.1). NCBI lineage: Eukaryota > Viridiplantae > Streptophyta > Pinopsida > Pinales > Pinaceae > Pseudotsuga > Pseudotsuga menziesii. The sequence continues at coordinate 232,517 of LPNX010230898.1, read as the reverse complement.
GTGGCTGGGGGCAACCCCACTTTTTCCCATGGGCATTTAGGGGCAGGTCCCTCTAATCCCCAAGATGGCACATCTAGTGCCTCGGTTAGGCCCAAAATTCCTTTTCTGGCAACTTTAAACTTGCCAGACTTGTCAAAATTGATGAATGACTCGGTGAGGCATGACCCCTTGTGGCCACCTGTTCCCACCAAGTTTCCCTCGGATATCCCTAAGTTCGAAGGTAAATCTGGTGAAGATCCTGGGGCACATGCCACCACTTTCCACTTATGGTGTTCTTCCAATTCATTGAATGAGGATTCAATTAGATTGAGACTATTCCAGAGGACCTTGACAGGTATGGCTGCAAAATGGTATATTGAATTGCCTTCTGTTGCCTTTAGTAGTTTTTGGGATTTGGCTACTGCTTTCCTTAGCCACTTTCAGCTTCCGGTTCGATACGATTTCGGAACGGACTTGTTGTCTACTTTTAGACAAAACAAGGCTACCCACATCTTGGATCATATCCAAGAGTGGAGGAGGCAAAAGAGTCTTATCAAAGCCACCATTCCTCCTGAGTTTCTATTAGAATGGTTCCTTAAATCACTGTTGCCATACATATCTAAGGATGTTTCCACATCAGGAGTAACAAACGAAGAAGAAGCCATACTTAGGGCCCAGCAGTTAGATTTGATTTATTCACAGTCTGGGATCTTATATGAGATCATCCCTGAGGCACCGAGGCCTTCGCACGAAGCAGAGAAACCTAAGCATGGACCCCATGCCGATGGTGTAGTTGGGTCCGTTAACACTCCCACTGTAGAGTCTTTGACTAAACAACTTCACCAATTGTCTGTCAAACAGTCTATGGTGGAGGTAGCAAAGGCTGCCCCCTCTCCCCAGAATGCAAATGTTTTTGCACAAACTTCTCAGAAGAGCAATCAGTAGCTCGGAGGGAAGAAAAAGAAGGGTAAAAAGGGAGAGGGAAACCAAAACAAGCCAAAGCCCGCAAACAATGCTGATGGGGGCAAAAAAGAAAAGAAGAACGTCAAGTTCCCTTGTAAGTTGTGTCAAGAGGACCACCTTACTCACCTTTGTCCCCTTATGGATAAAGCCCAGAAGCTGCTCAAAGCTCAACAACCGGCTGTCCTAAAGGATCCTTTTCCCCAAGGACAGAACTCAGCTTCAGCTTCTAATGTAGCAGGGGGCACTCAAACTGCCCCTAACCCTAATTATATCAACATGGTTTGATCTTCGACTTTGTTGCAAACTAGGAACAAAAAATATGAGAATGAGACTCCTGAGAAGGGTAAAGCTGTAGGTGAACCTTCCAACCCTCTCACAATAGAGAAACCTGTCGAAACTATGCCGAAGATGTCGAAAGGTGTTTTCAAGAAGACCTTGCATAACCCCAATGCTAGGGCTGCTTCAAACTACTCTGTGGTTGAATATTTAGCTCAAACCCCGTGTGCAATGTCAGCTTTAGAGGTGTTACAGAGTTGTCCCGCCCAGCGGGATGCTCTCTTAGCAGCTTTAGGTAGCATGGATTCTTCGAGTCTCATGGCGAAATTCAATCTATCTGATGTCAAAATTCGCCTGCCTTACCATGTAGCCCTATCAATAGATGTCGTCCATGGTGGTAAGACCATTGGAAGGGCAGTTGTTGATGAGGAAGCCTCTACATGTGTTATGTCCCTGGCCTGTTGGAAAGCTCTTGGATCCCCAGAGCTGGTCCCATCAAACACTTTACTTACTGCTTTTGATGGAAGATCCTTCTGTCCTCATGGTATCCTGCCAGCTTTTGAGATTAAGTTAGCAGGAAAAGCAGTGTTTGTTGAAGTCGAAGTGATTGATGCTCCCTTGGACTACAATTTGCTTCTGGGAAGGAATTGGACTTATGCAATGTCTGCTGTTGCATCGGCTGTTCTTCGTGTCATGGTTTTTCCACGAGGGCAAGTTGGTTACTGTTGACCAACTTGATTTTACCCGCAAAGGCCGTTTAGAGTCTAAGGATTCCACTGTGCCATTGGTTGATCAGGCCAAACCTGCTGCACAGAGCTTGGGGGCTGGAATGTACGCATCATTAATGGGCACATTCAATCTTCCAGCCCCGGTGAACTACATTGGTTCTACTACTGTGGGGAAGTCCATCACTATGGTTGTCGATAGGACTGATCCTTGGGTCCTCCCAACTCCCCATGAACCAGAAGTGCCCTTATCGGTAGTGGAGGTAGCTTATTAAGCCATCACTGAAGCCACTGTTGATCCCATTCCAGATCCTCTAACAGTCTCAGACGATCTGGAAGAAGTCTATTTTCCCGCATGGGCAGAAAACTCTTTACATTCCATAGATTGCTTAGATACAGTTTTACCTTCCGATGAAGCTATTCTGGAAGCCATGAGGGGACGTGATAAGATTTGTGAGGATCTTCATCATCGATCCTATTTTCTTCCAGATCTAAGCAAGATAGAAAACCAAGAGTTTAAAGTGAGACTATCAGATGATATTGAGGTACCTATCAACCCTTTGCCTAGGGAAGGGGTGTTTGCTGAGGGGAATATGGCAAACATTTCCGCCACTATACCCATCAATATCTCTGTAAACCCAGATGACGTGGAAAATATCTATATAGGTGCAAACTGCTCTCCGGAGGAGATTGCCATCTACACTGCCCTTTTCAAGGAATTTCGCGATATCTTTGCCTGGTCATATGAGGAGATGCCAGGCATTGATCCATCTATTGTCCAACATGAAATCCGAACCTATCCTGATGCTAAGCCGGTTCGACAGAAATTAAGACCCGTGAACCCGCGTAAAGCGGCGGCTGTGAAGGCAGAAGTTGAAAAGCTGGTTTTATATATCCCATAGCTTTGACTGAATGGCTGTCCAACCCTATTCCTGTTGATAAAAAGCAAGGGACTATTCGAATTTGTACAGACTTTAGAGACCTCAATAAAGCCTGTCCTAAGTACAATTACCCCACACCATTTATTGACCAAATCATAGATGCATGTGCGGGGAGTGAGGTGTTCTCGTTTATGGATGGTTTCTCCGGCTACAATCAAATCCAAATCAAACCAGAAGACAAACATAAAACTGCTTTCATTTTCCCTTGGGGTACATTCGCGTATAGAAAAATTCCCTTTGGATTGAAAAATGCTGGGGCTACCTTTCAACGGGCTATGAACTTTGCTTTTCATGACATAAAAGCCATTGTCGAACCATACCTTAATGATCTGCCCACACATTCTCACAAGAGGATCCAACATCCAGATCATTTGAGGTTGATCTTTGAAAGATGCAGATACTATAAAATTCGCTTGAATCCCCACAAGTGTGTATTCTGCGTCAAATCAGGGTGATTACTCAGATTCATTATCTCTAGTAGAGGCATCCAGGTGGATCCATTAAAAGTTGAGGTCATTGTAAATCTACCTCCTCCTCGTTCTCTCAGGCAAATTCAAAGCCTGCAAGGAAAGTCTAACTTTCTTCAACGTTTTATCGTTAATTATGCCAAGATCACTAAAGGTTTCATGCGCTTGCTTAAACAAAACACTCTGTTTATATGGGATGAAACCGTACAACTTGCGTTCGAGGCATTGAAAAAAGCCTTGCTGTCGGCTCCTTTGCTACATCCACCAGATTATTCTAGGGATTTCGTATTATATCTGGTTGCGTCTGAGTCGACCATTGGGGTAGTTCTAGTCCAGGAGGACGACAAGCTTGTTGAGCATGTTGTTTACTATCTTAGCCTTGCTTTGGCCGGACCTGAGCTTAGATGCTCCACGTTGAGAAGTTAGCCTTAGCAGCTGTTTATGCTGTTCAGAGGTTGCGCCACTACATTTTACTGAGGACCACAACAGTAGTGGCGGATGTAAATCCGTTCCAATATGTTTTATCCTGACGGATCGTTGGGGGAAAATTTAACAAGTGGATAGTCATTCTCCAAGAGTTTGACTTGGATTTCCAATCCGCTAAGTCTAAAAAGTCCTTAGTTTTTGCTAAGCTAATAGCAGAATTTCCCAGTGAAGAGAATGTAGTGGTTGAGGATGACTCATTCCCAGATGAGCACATCTTCCTGATATCTACCTCTGATCCTTGGTATGGGGATATTCTTATATATCTCCAGACTTTGAAGTATCCTACCGCTTACTCTAGGGAGGAACGACGTAAGTTACGCCTTCATGCCAAGAACTACCTCATTATAGGAGATACATTATATCGATGAGGGGTAGATTCCGTCTTGCGTCGTTGCCTTACTCATGAGGAAGCAGAGATTGTCCTAAATGATTCCCATAGCAGAGCGTGCGGGGGTCATTTATCTGGGTTAGCAACGGCCCAGAAGATCTTGCGTGCTGGTTATTTCTGGTCCACGATCTTTAAAGATTGTGTAGAAGCCGTGAAGCGCTGTCATCCGTGTCAGCTTTACACTAGAAAAATGCGGTCACATCCTGCTCCGTTATTTCCTGTTGTCTCGGTAGGCCCCTTCATGAAATGGGGGATCGATTACGTGACGTGCAACCCAGTCTCGGCTGGGGGGCATAAATACATCATTGTTGCTATTGACTATTTTACAAAATGGGCAGAGGCAATGCCTACTTTCAAAGACAACGGGGAAACAACAGCTTTCTTTGTTTTCAATCAAATCATTGCAAGGTTTGGTATTCCCAAAGTGATTGTCACTGACCATGGCAATCATTTTCAAAATAACATGATGACGGAACTGACTACTATGCTCGGATTTAGACAAGAACACTCTTCTCCATACTATCCGCAAGCAAATGGTCAGGTTGAGGCTGTAAACAAGACTTTGAAAACTATCCTTAAACGGACAATTGATGCAGCCCGTTCTAATTGGCACATCATGTTATATCCTACTCTTTGGGCTTATAGAACTAACGTTAATACTGCCATGGGTTATTCACCTTTCCAACTCGTTCACGGGGTGGAAGCAGTCACTCCGATTGAATGCGAAATCCCGTCTTTGAAGATAGCCATTCATGTGTTACCTGATACGACTGAGCTCGAAGAACGCTTGGTACATTTAGAACACCTTGATGAGCAACATAGAGATGTGTTGACTGCCAATCAGGCTCATAAAAATAGGGTTAAATCTCAATATGATAAAATGGTCAAACCTAGGGTTTTCTTTGAAGGGGAACTTGTCTTGCTTTGGGACCAAGATAAAGAACCCCTGGGGGCAGGAAAATTCAAGGCTATGTGGTTAGGACCCTATGTTGTGTCGAAGGTATTAAGTAAAGGTGCATATGAATTAGTGGATTATGATGGGAATAAGCTGCCTGAGCCTAGAAATGGGCTCTACTTGAAGAAGTACTATGATTAGGCCTAGCACTTTTTCTTGTATTTTTAGTGTATGTATTTATGTTATGTACATTAGGTTGTCAGTTTTGTTTTTTATATTATCTGCTGGTTGTTGCAGATGTCTTCTCAAATGTATATAGGTTTCGCTGATGGCACCAGCCGTCACACTTGTAACCTGGCTTCAGCAACATGGGTTATCTATTCTCCCTCAGGACAGCTTGTTGCCGCGGGTGGTGCTTGTCTTGGTCCTGCTTCTAATAATGTTGCTGAGTATAGGGCTGTCATTGAGCTCCTATGGGATGCTTTGTCACGTGGCATCACTCAGCTTGAATTCCGTTTGGATTCTCAGTTGGTAGTTTCCTAGCTCCATAGAGCTTATCAGGTACGAAATCCTATCTAGTTACGTCAGTTTATGCAAATTCGTTTACTGGAAAGACATTTTGAAGTTATTACTTTCAATCATATTCCACGAAACCAAAATTCATTGACTGATGCATATGCTAATTATATTTTGGATTGGCATCTCACACACATTTCATAAAAATATACAACAAACATATAAGAAACACTTGTAAATAAGCTGACAACCAAACTTCAATATCTATATATATGTAAAATATCTGTCTGTAGATAGATCGAGTCTGATCCATAGATCCCGTCATATACAAAAGTACAAAAATGTGGATCATCATCCATCAAAATCCCCTAGAACTAAGCCTGGCCACCCTAGCCACTGGGACCACCTTGGTCCCCATGATCTCTATGCACCCTGGCTTCCTCCACCTCCTCGGCCTCGGCAGCCTCCACCGCATCTCTGTAGACAAGTACTGCTCTAGCTACTCGTCTGAAAAGACATAGCCAAACCAGTGGAACCCCAACTACAAACTCATGCATGGCTGCAAGGATATGCTCAATTCATATCGTAGGTACTCGCTGGGTCAGCCTGGCTAGCTTCCCCTCTAGTACCCGGATCAATCCTGGGTCTCCCCCTACAACCGGACGCACGAACATACGAGGGTGCCCTTCAAGGCGGACTGGTCCAATATCTGCATTTTGACATAAGAATAGGATTAAGACTTGTACATATGTATATATTCTATCATTGGAAAATTCATAAAAATTTGAAAATGATAAAAAATTAAAAATTAGTTACCCATCTCACCCCATATTCCTCCTGGAGGGAGGACAAGGTCGGGATCACCTCGGAAATCCATCCCGGCGTATGGAAACTGCTCCAGCGCCGGCAGCTGTCGTTCCCACCATGTATAAAAGTCATCATCGTAAACGCTGTGTACTATGTCTCCTCCTCCTTGACGGAGGAAGATGTCTCCCCACCGGCTCAGCCTTGGCTGACGTGGAGATCTGACCTGTAGTGGTATAGCAGGGCTCATGGCTGGTACTCTCTCAAAGAAGAACGCTACTAGTATGCTTGCATAGCCAAAATTCTTGCGTCTTCTCCTTTTACAGTCGAATAGTTGTCTCTTCATGATGGGGAGAACTCTCGAACACCAATCATAAAGAGCACCTCTAAAGTAGTCCACTGCCACCCTCATTTGATTCCTGGTGGCCATATGTAATCCTGTTGACCCTGCAAGTCTCACAATGGTACTAGCTAATACCTGGAGTGTGAAATCCTGGATGTCTGCTATAAGAACGCTGCTGCCCTTCTTCTGCGTACCCGGTGTACAGAATATGTCAACATAGTTTTGAACACTCAAGGGGTCCCTGCCCCGGCCAGTGCCCTCTAGATTCACCGGTGCCCCCCATTGTGACAACCCGACAATGAAATATATATCTCACCTTGAAGATTGAACATCCCCATGTCATGATCCCAGTAATTGACCATGAATTCCAGTAAGCAGACATTTTCCCACATGGGCGATGTACAAAATAACTTCAGCAACCCACATGTCCTCAATGCTTGGATGGTGGGTGCGCTTTGGAGCGCCGCATGATCCATTATTTCATGCTCCCTTTCTCTCCACTCCAACACCATATTTTTCCTCGAAAATACAAGTAATTGAGTTCAGTATTCCATAATAAAATTTTGAAAATTTTGCATATTTTTAAAGTTTTGCCCTATCACGCAGCATTCACGACTGTCCATTGGGGCAGGTCGCGGATCATTCACGGCTGTCTAGTTAGACAACCCGCGAATGAAACGCGTATTCGCGACTCTTACGCTTAGCGATTCACGAATGCGCATTGCAATAGTTTGGGATGATAAAATATACTGAATTCAACATCAAATCTAATATTTGTTTGGATCAAATTGACGGGTTTAGGGTGTAGATTTACCTGAAGCTGATGGATTCCAATTCTGATGGTCCAATTGTCCACGGTGATTGGTCAAAGGTAGAGGGTAAACTTTCCTTTTTGGTTCAAAAAGTTCAAATGGTGAGAAATGTTTTAATTTTCAAGCTATTTATAGAAATAATATTTCATAAAGTGGGTCTTTTTATATAGTTTGAAATGTCAATTGACTAATATTGCCCCTTTTGTGCCTTGGAATAGGTTTATCCACTTTTACAAAGTGTTGTTGCTTCTATAGGGTGGTTTTCGCTATTTCCAACACATGTTGGCATCTTATCACTCCACATTAACCTTAGTATGCAACATTTTGCCATGGACTATGGTATTCTAAACCATTAGTCCCTTGCCTCTACCATTGTTCTTCCGTGGCTATGGTCCTTATTTCATGAGTATCATCTTTATATTCCCTTATCATCCTTTGGTACTCATACCGTTACTGTTTCAGGCCCAGGGGTTTCCTCATAGCTATTTTTCACGCCAACTAGAGCTTCTTATGAATCTCTTTTTACAAGCTATCCCTTTATAGGACTCCCCGCCCTTATGGAGTTTTTTTAGGCCCAGGTCTGACTCCTTCAAAACAAACTTGACTGCCGAGTTATCTCGTCCGTTCAAGCTCGTTAAGAATATGTGAACGGGCATCCGCATTGGTGGTAGGTTATCTCTTTCTCGGACCATGCGGAATAATACGAGAAAGGATCACTCTCTTTTCTTTTGAATTGAGAAGAGTATTCTCAGGTATAGGTTTATCGCTTTTCCGGACCTGAGGGACTAAATTTATGGAAAAGGAACACCCGGTTTGAGGTTAGTTTTCTCTTTTTCGTGCTCTGGACCCAAACATGAAAAAGATTTCGAGTGTACTTTGTGTCTTTGTCATGCTCGTTAAACACTAAAGAACAAAGCAACGAGTTTATTGTTGTAAGCCCCATTTCTCGTAACCAAATGGATCTTTTCGAGTGATCTTGCTTTCCTTCACACTCGTAAAACTCAAGCTATTATATGATGTTATGGAAGGAGCATTGGGTAGGTGGTAATTTAACCTTTTTCGGACCTCCCTGACTAAGTACGAAAAAGGTTCACCTTTTCTTCTTCGGAAGTTAAGAGAGTTCTTCTGTGGTTTGTTTTATACTTTTTCGGCCTCAGGAGACTAAATTGGACAAAAAAGGACCCCCCTGGGGTCTTCTTTGGCGTTTTCAGACTCTCTAAATGTGAAAGCACCAGCTGGGCATGTACTAGTTCAGGCTCATTAAATCCACGAATCAATGCCACTATCAAGCATTATTTTTCCATCTCTTCAAGCTTCTTAAAAAATGAAGAGGGAACCGAGTTTACTTTCTTGGACTTGTTAAAATTTAACAGGGAAGGTAAGGAAGAAGTTTTCTCTTGTTTTTAGTAATGGCAGCATGTCATCCTTGAACATAGCACTCTTTGCTTTCCGATATCCATGTTTCAGTGTGTACTTGTGTTCAACTATCACTTTGGGTTTCTTACTCCTCCTCTTGTCCATTATACCTGGGGAATCTGATCATGTCTCCTACATGACAGATAAGTCTAGTTGTCCTATCTATCCATTATACGCTACCTTGGGTCATCTCTGTGTTGTGCTCACTGTTCAAGGACTCTTCCCAATGTCTGATCTATAGCCTGATTCCATCACTGTTATATCTGTTATCTATTTGTGTCTCCCTTCTTTGCCCAGTTCCTAGTCACTCTTGTGATCCGTTGGAGGATCTGTTGCCTTCCTTATCACAGTATGGTTTCGTTTCAGTACTTCCTGATAACGAAGACCTAGAGTTTTGATGATCGTACCTCAGGATTCACTTCCATCATTGGTGAATTCCTTTGCTTCAGTTGTCGACTATCCCTTATTGGTTGACAAACTGTTGAATCCTTTCCATGTTCGACTTCAGCTTACCCTTATTCACATGGCTTGGATTGTACTGGTTCTTTGGGATCCTTTATGAAGACCTTAGTCTCTCACATATGGACTAAGTTGTGCAAGATTATGATCTATCTATCTACATAGCTTCCCGATCTTTGAAGACTCATCATTATTGTATATTGTGGCTTCGATCCACCTTTGTAATATACGTGGTTTTATACCCATATCATATGATGTACTCAAATATTGTAAAGGAGCTAGTGTTCTAGTAAATTGAACATAGCATCCTCAGATGTAACTTTGTATATGACATTACTATGTATTTGTTTCAGGTACTCTCTCTGCTCCATTGTATTTCTGAGTTTCTCCAGCGTTAAAGATTATAATGTATTTCGGCCATCATTCCCCTCTGACCTCACACATTAGGGGGCATCTGTTATACACTTGAATGGAACCTCTCCGTCCGAGTGCCGACATCCCTCATGTTGGCACACAAAAGTACACTTATGGATAGAGGTCTGCCCAAAACACTATAGCTTGGTTTATTATGAAATACATTCTTTCACCATCCACCTAGTTACTTTGTCATTTGGCTATGTTGAGATGTATTCGCGACTATCCTTCTATACAACTCGCTCATCACTTGCGAGTCTCGGTTGTTACAAGTCGCGAATCCATGTATTCATGGGTTTCCCTTATGGTAAGTCGCGAATCATTTGCGGGTTTCTCTACTACATACCCGCGAATATGTCTCAAACATTAAAACATAAAAAACACACGCTGATTGGAGATTAGTTAAGTTATTTAACTTAATTTCCTTAACTGCTACAACTTCCCCAACCTTTGAGAACTGCCTTATTTCGCCCATATAAATACAGGCCTTGGGGAGGGTGTTGATAGATACACTTGGAGAGCAAAGTTATGCTGGTGGATTGTTTACAGAAGCCTTTGGAGCAGTGAAAATTAGAATCCTTTGGTTGCAGAGGAGTTCTTGTCTCAGACGTTGGGTTGTAACCTTAAACTCTTTCCATTATTGATAATAAAGAGATTAATTCTTCCATATGTGTTTCATGTCTTGTGGTTTGATAAATGTTTATATTTCAGTATGATCTGTGTTTTATCTAACTTGCTTATATGTACATGAATCATCTTGTATCTGGAAGAGTGTTTCTTGACAGGTGAAAGAGGAGCAATCTTGAAGACTTTAGAAGTGGAACAGAGAGGAAGAGGATAGCAAGGATCGACCTTCGTTTAACAAGTAAGTCCTTCTAACCCTCCTATTTCCTATTCTGTACTTTAGAAGTCAATTGTCTGCAAGTAATTGAGTATGTTGGTAACCCCAGACCTATGGTTATTAGGTGCATAATCTTGTACAACACAAGGTACACCCGTATCCATTCCCACAGCCATCCGGGCAGCCCAATTCATGTAATTCACTCGAGGAGATTGAAGATAACCTTCGCACTTGTGGAAATATCTCACATCATATTTGGGCATGTAGCAAACTCTAAGATCAACTTTCAGATGAAAATTTGGACGCATATGCAGAGGATGAAGATTATCAACATAAAAAAAACATATTCAAACTTTTATTTGTTTCAATATGTTGATATATTGTGTTTAGATTTGTATTTTTATCCAGATATTAAAATTGCTCAATTAGATATTTTTGTTGTTGAAAATGTAAAAAAACTATATCAACAAGGTCCCTTTTCATGTACAATAGCAAATGTTTCTAGTTATGGGTATAAGGATGGTCCTAATATGAATTTTCTTGAGGCTAGTTATGGAGATGACTATCATGAACTTAATTTGAATGAACAATTTTCTGAATTAACAAGTATGAAACCTCTTTGCAACATACATGTAAATGATAGTTATGAATCAAAATATTGGGAAGGAAGTGAGAGAGATGATGTTTAATTCTAGTTCATAGTGTTCCCTTATACATAGGGTGTTTATCAACATTTTCAAGAAATTAGTGAGCCAATACTTGATATTCTTGAATCTGAAATGAAAGAGACAGATATTCAAAATTAAAACCTCATTGAGCATGTTTCTCCTACACTTGGAATTGATGAAACTATATTGTTTCCTTCTAATTCTCATGATACACTTGTTGTTTTGGATACTGCTAAAGAAATTTTTGTCCAAGAAAAATATCTACAGAATTAGGAAGATTATTCTACCCTTGATTATTATGAAGTAGGTGGTATTCATGAATGGTTACAAGAAGGACAACTGAAGCACACTTTTACTGATGAAACAATTTTCACACAACAATTTTGTATTTTAAATCATTTGGAGCTCTGTCGTGCTCTTCAATATCCAATGGAAACTTACACAAAGTCATATTTTTTAGAGATCCTAGATGTTTCAACTTTTGGCATACAATCAAATTGCAACAGTAAGTATGAGTTGCCAATCAAACTTCAGTTGAAATTTTTTCATAATTTATGCATTCTCTCATTTGGTTGCAAACAAGAATATCATTTTGTTAGTAAAATGCTTACTTGGCTACACTGGAAATTTACTTATACATGACCAACTTGAATTCATCTAGTTAGAGTAGGAGTGTATATAAATAATCTCACCTTGCTGAGCCTATAGATCAATTTACAACTTGTTTTTAGCAGTTTTGGTTTTGAGCTTGATCCAGCGTGTGATAGATTGGTTGAATCATGACTCCATAGCCCAATGGTGAAAATTCCAGTTATTTTCTTTTCAACTTGATGGTTGGGCTGTCAGTCTTCTTTAGCTTGCAGAAACAGTCTTGGTTTGCATATTGATTTTTCAGTGTGTATGGTTTTCAAGCATGTTGAATATGTTACAGGTTTCAGGAACTGTAGTGATGGAAGCAACATGTCTACAGGTTCTTAGCACCTCACAGGGAAGTGTTATCCCCAATTGGAGTCAATGTTAGCACTAAAGTCTGCATTTAAACTTTCTAACAATTTTTTTTGTTTTTCTTAGACTAATAAGTATTGAGAGTTATATTTCAAAGCATTAGACTCATTTTTCTAGCCTCTTCCAAAGTTCCGAGTCTCCATACCCTACTTGATTATTTTTATTTAATTTGCTTATTTCTTATTATTTGTGTTTTACCATGACTTTCTGCATTTAATTTGGAAATTTAAAAATTTAGAATGGAATACTACACAGTCTATGTGAAGTAACATTGACATGATATGAATCTTCATATTGTCATATAGTTTCTTTATGTCACTTGGGTTACTTCATCATAATGCAGGGGTCTTGATGTGGAGGTTAGGTAGGTCCCTCACTTTGCGTGCTTTTGCTTCAGCTTTTGTAGAGTGTGGAGTGCAGGGGTAAGCTCCTCTCCACATGGTCCAAAATTTCATTTCCAATACACAGCATGCCCAAAACCTTTTCTTGTTGTGGCTCTTTAGTTCTATCCATTTCATATCACTTTAGGTTTCCGTCCACATTGTTGGCTTATAAGGATTGTTAGGTACAAAGTTGTTGCAGTAGAAACCATTGCAAGTGTTTATCTGTTTCAAATATTAAAGAATAAATAAGGTAAAACAATGGAATCTTGGATATCTCAACATTGATTATTACAAGACTAAGAAAAATAGAATGCAGAACCCTGAAAACCCCATAATCTATTAAATGGCAGCTATTTTGCTTTCAATTACACTCAGTAGTAGTCATTCATCAAAATGAAAAATGACAATTTATTTGTGTCTACACTAATTACTTATTTTAAATTCCATTAGTATGAATTGTATAGAATATGCAAAGGTAACTAATTCAATTGATGCAACTGGTGCAATATTTTGATACAATTTGACAAGTTCATCCAGACACAGGGGTCACCAAATGCCTAGTTAAAGATATTATCATATAAATATCTAAGAGGTTGTTGTTAATAGAGCTCACCACAGGGTCTAGTGCATCATCATGTTTGCACATTACCCAGGGTACACCCATATCCATTCCCATAGCCATCTGGGCAGCCCAATTCATGTAATTCACTCCAGCAGGCCCAAACAACGTTTCTTCAGGTTTATACTCATTTTCCACCTGTAAGAACACTTTGTTATTAGTCCTAATATTAAGAAATCAAACCAAGTTTACATAGAAAGTTCAAACACATGCCATATCGCTCTTTTCTGCATCAAGAGATTGTCCAAAATCACCTAAATCACACTCAGACTTGGTTTATAGGGTCTGAAGTTAACTCAGGTCTGTTTTTTTTAGGTTTGTTTGCACCCCTTTTATGGAGAAAAAGAGCCCAGAATTCAAAACCCCCTAATACATGTTGCCACTCAATGGCTGTCTCACTAGTGCAAGAAGACCATTTCAAGCGGTTGGGGCTAGATGCAATCTCTGGGTAACTTTGGCATAATAGATACCCTGGACATGCTTTCAACACTATGAGAAGAGGAGTATTTTGTCAAAATATAATAATAACACCAATCCATATAAAATACCTCTAAGCTTTCTCAATATCAAATGAATCTAACAAAAATTCAAATGTTTATTTGTATAGACAATCTATCAATTCTGCAAACTTCCCCCTTCATTTTTTATTGAGTAGGAAATGCTCAAGGCTCAAAGTAAAATCATGATTATCAGGCACCCACATTCTCACAGTGGATACAAGACCCACACTTATGCTCTCAACATAGCTTGGGAGGTTCGTACTTATGTTGTTTCTGCAATATACTCATCTAGAAATAGCAAGATAGCATGTTGGTCCAATGATTTAAAAAGATTGCAGGGTGGACAAGAAATTCATATTCAGTTAAAATATCAATAATGAGCACTACAACTGCATGAAGTTAACTGTCATAATTCATGACACAGATTTTACAATTTACCACTAGTTCTTAACCTTGTTCAGCCTAGACTATTCCTTCTACACAATCAGACTAAACCTTAAGCATTTAATGCACAGTGACTATGTTAGATTTATCTCGATGCATGTATCATTCAGTGGATTGAAAGAAGACATGGTAAAAATTAACAACTATAACTTTCCATATTGAGTAATTTATATAGAATGAGACCTCACAATAGATTTTTTTTTATATTCAAGGGATAAAAATCCTCATAACTCGCACATCATTCTAGCAACAGAAATATTTCCATGTTTCATCCTCCTACTATGCATAAATGGAATTATGCTTTATCATAATCCCCTTTGCAATCAAATATATGGAAGAAAGCTTGATGAATAAGGGAAAGACAAAAGCAAGATGCTTCAAGAAGATGATTCAAATTGTATACTCCCATTTAAACAATGGCTGCATACTAAGTCGATAATATTTGTAAATTACTAATTTTAAATGACCAAAAAATAGAATGTCCTAGGTGGGAACCATGACATGGTATTCCTCTTGCTTGCTAAATAAATTGACAACCACCATAATTGCAGGAACAACCAACACAACACACAAGGAGACTCCCATAATGGATTCCATAAAGCACAATGCTCTTCTCCAACATGTACAAAATGTTTTTGTCTCTTGCCATTTGCAAGAATCAGTTGAACCTTCAAACGAATCGAGATTAGATGGTAAGCAATTTTCTTTCTTATCATCTGTCTTATAAGCTTCTTTTTATAACTAAGTCAGGCTAGTGCTATGGTAATCTTCCTCGTTATCTAACATCTCCTCAAAAACAACGCTTGAAGTAGGTGACAAAGAATCAGTTCTATGCACACTTTCTGACCATTCAGAACTGTTCTGCAGATCTCCCTCTTCTGAATTGCTTCTAACTGAATACCCATCAGCTACACTATATAGACTGTTAAGCATTGTCGTTACTTTTTTTGCTGTGATCATATGTTGATTGTCTCCACCCATGGATTCATTGACAGTGCCATTGGTAGCTGGACTTAAGTTCATATTCCAGTCAATTGCATTCAAATTATCATGGTTAGCTTCTGCAGAATCTGCAAGTTCTCCTCTGGATTGCAATTTTCTACATGTGTTTTTGGAGGAGGATTGTTGTTCCAGAGACCTAACAAATTTCCTTGGTGTATTGAATACACTCATATTATCAATTGTAATGTATGATCCCGTATTCTGAGGAAGAGAACAAATAGTAAAGCACCTGAGCATTTGCAATCAAAAGAGATAATGCTGATATAATAAAATGTACCAACTTTGCTTAAGCTTCCTCATCAAGCACAAGATGCATCAAACGAGACAAAACCGGAAAACTAAGGACACATCCCATGCTCTTTATGCATACCTTAGGGCTAACTGCTTCTTTCATAGCTGAAGGGAAATGTGAGTGAGCGTAGTTAATGCAGAGGGAAAAACATGGGTCATTTTCATCCTCTTTATAGGAACGTCTCCTTTCTAAGCAGTCCTCATCATAAAATGATGCATCTCCATTTTCCCCATGTCTGTCAACCATATGTATCTTGGTCCTTGTTTTCCTATTACCAACTTTAGTGACTCAATAAATGGTCACTTAAACTCATCCCCAAATCAATTTGCAAAGAGAAATTAAACTCCGAAAGTAATGCTCACAAGAACAGCAATTTACCATCATCAAAGCGATTTTCTAAGTTAAAACTTAAATTGGAAAATACATGCCCATAGAAGCTTCATTACTGTGTTTTCCATTTACAGAGTTGTACTCTATTGCCCACAATCACCACAGAGATTTTGAAAAGGAAGAAATCTAAATCCAAACCCTTAGCATGTTGTCCAATACCTTAGCTGGAAATCCAATTGCAACTTGCAAGTTGCATATTTAAGATAAAGAAATTGGGATATATATGGTTAAGCTTTCTGTCAAATAGTAGGCCAACAACCCAAAAAAAATCAACACAAACAAATTATGCCATTAAAGGATTCTGCTTATGTGAAGTGAGATCGCTGGCTCTATTTGAGCATGTTACAGACTACCACAGCTTATACAAAATCGTGCCCAATGAGATAGCAACCCCCATAGACAGGTAGAGGACGACATAGTTGGAGATGCCATCCTCTGGTGAGGTCTCCATCATTTCAGTATGGTGGCTTGCTAACATCCATTGATGAGCTTAATTTTTCAGTTAGTTAAGACAAGGAAAATTACATATCAAATTAACATAGTCAATACCCATCAATTAAATTCGTGGTATAAGCATAAATCACACAACCAAGAGGGAGAAGAGATTTTGTTGAGTTATAATGCCATCAAAAGAAGTTGATGCCATCGATATAATCCCAGTGGTTTTTTATTCAAACATGTAGTGAAAACTGGGAATGAATTTTGCATTCCATGGTCAATACATACCTCATGTATCAGTAATATACTAATCTCAAGCTACAACAATATACATCTATAGTTTGTTTGAGTCAAAAATAGCGGTTAACAGCTCTAATACATGTTTTCAGTATTCACAAACAGAAATTTACCCGTTACCAGAAATTCCAGCAGCAAACTGATTTTGCATCAATTCACCTACTAAATGTCTTCACAATTGCCATAAACAGAGTTTTCCTTTTTCTAAGTAGGTTATATGCCCAACTCTAGCAGCAATCATGGTTTCAAAGAGAATAGCTTTGTAAGAAAATAAATTCCTCACAATCACACTGGTTTAGAAAACTGAAAATCCACCAATTAAGCATGGAAGTATGATTTCATATAACAAACATATTGAGACTAACATTTCTAATTTGCTGCCATAACTCCAGAAAAGACAACAGAGTAACTCAATTCAGAATATCATAAAAACACAGGAATTTCTCTCTAAGCTTCATGCACTAAACCAGCATATATCATTGACAATTTTAGAAAATCTTTCCCAGAAACAATAACGAAAAGACAGGATATAGTGATAGGTCTCATCCCTAGTCCTCTTTTACCAATATTTTAGAGCTATAATTCGCCAGCTCTTTCAATCATCAAGTTTAAGGCCATTTTTATTTTAGCAGAGGTAAAATAAATCCCATAGACATTCATGCCAGCAAAGCTTCCACTTAACAACCATAGATACACGTGGCATTTCCAACAGTCTATCATATTAGTTCATTAACAACTTATCAAAAAAATTACGAAAATTAGTTTGATATACAAGAAAATATAATATATTATACATGCACTTGGTCAACTAGCCCCATTGGATGAATTGCTATATCCAACTCCTTCCCTGGACAACTCTTAAATTACCATCCAATTTCCACCCAACCTTGCCCATGAAATTATTCTTTCCTTAGGACCCCCAAACTGTGTGGAAGCACAATCAAAGACTCAACAGAAAAAAAATAGGGATATGTACAAGTATTGGGGTGACCAGTTACTAATATGTCAGAAAAATCCTTTTTGACAAAGGGAATATTCAGCCATGCAGCAACCTGCAAGCTATCCCACTTAGCACTATGCAAATCGCAATGCAGTTCAGAGTCTTCAGACTAAGGGTTCTTGAAAATTAGGTAGCATTGCAATACTAGTTCAGGCAAATTTCCTAGTCAGCTAATTCCCAACAAAGACCATAGCCCATTTGCATGGTTCAACTAGGCTTGGAAGTTCAATTGCTTTGTCCTGTGAGGCATGTCAGCTCCCATAGCAGAGAAAACATATGCCCTCAGCTCCTGAATGAGAACCATGAGGAAAGCATGCTCCCACAACAAAAGTTCTCAGAGCAGGCATGTTACCTCAGCTCCTTTCCCATATATCCCGTGTTACAAACTATGGGCATGATAACTCCACTCTTTCTGTCATATTAGAGCCACATCCATGATTGGTTTCACACGTAGGAAGGGATGATTTTAAGAACCCCCCCTATATTTATATGTATAAAAAGTGTAGAAGTCTTTGTGTATCACCTCTTCGGTTGGGGATTTTAAAAGCATCATGTACATCTATATTAACTTATAGTGAACTATATGATGCATTTTCAACAAAACAAATTGAAAAAAAAAACTATAAATTCTCATGGCTTAATATCATATTTTCACAAAGAAATCAAACAAAAATTGGAAAATTTTCAACAATTCCTATGGCTTTATATCATATTTTGAAGAAATTGAAAGATCCATGGATTAACCACTAGGAATCAGTGTTGCCCCTGCCACACATTAAGTATAAGTTGACAGGGGAACTTTCAAAGACACAGAGCTTCTTGTTTCTACCTCGTGGCAACTGGTAGATGGATGAAAGAAACGACCAACGAAGACAGAGGCGGGAGGATAGGGCAGGGCAGAGCAAATGGTAAGAGTAAGAGAGGGTCTGACCTCCCCAATTATGTTTTTTACTTGCCAAGTCGAAGAAGTTCAGTGCAGAAGTCAATTTCGACACTATGGACATTGAAGAACTTAGAGCAAGGGCTATGGCTTCCATGCCCAACAAGAAGAGGAAGAGAAAGCAGCCGCCACTGCACCCACTCTCATCTTAGAAATTTATTTCCACAAATAATTTGTTCGACAGAAATGGGACACAACTACAAGTTTCTAGTGCACAATCAGTTCCATTATGTGTCCGTAAGGAAAATGATGTCTAATTCCTGTGTATTCAGTAAATTTATGGAAAGAACGGACAAATCAAACAGTTCACTTGGGAAATCTTGCTCTGTTTTGAAAATTATTGTTGCAAGCTATGAAATAACATTTCTATATAGTCCCAAAGTGTTTGATGGAAGCCCATGAAGGTTCAATTTGGAACTGTAATAGTGCTTGTATCATGGGACCTTGCTATTCCTGCCCACTCTAGATAGACATAAAGACGATCATATTTTGTCAAAAGTATGCACACTTGGATCACACGAAAAAAGATACCAATATTAAAATCCTGAACTTCAAAAATCTTGTAATACGTTATCTTTTAAATATTCATGATGTTATAAAAATTGTTTACCAATTTCAGTTTCACTGGCACTAATTATTGATATTAATTACTAAACTTGTTATAGATTTATCTACTAATGATTTTGGACAAACTTGAGGTCAATTCTTCTACTTCCCAAACTAAAAGGATAAGGGGATAATATGACAATAGCTGGCTAGATTTGAATCGCAAATTTACAACCAATGCCAATCTTTCAGCTCAATCTTGTGAAGGAAATTGATTTGACAGTTTTACCTAGTGGGCATTGAGTTCACTGAAAATGAAACATGTCTCTTTTGATCTGCAAATCCAATCAGCAGGAAAGGCTCCACATTAGACAGTAGATTCACCATTCCACCTTTCGGTGAAACGCAATGTCAACCTACTACTAAAAAATGAAGGATACAAGTATCTTCGTCTAGGTCAACTTACTTTCTAATGCAAACAGAACGAAAGCATGGAAAAGGGAAAGAGAATATGTTCTTCGAAACTGTGACTTTGTTATCTTAAAAGTAGATATTTATAAACAATTTTTTTGACAAAATTGGAGACTAAACACTAAGATAGATCTTTAACCCATTATAGACTACCTGAGAATAACTCGCCACATGAGTATAGCTAAAAATAGCTGATGCATCAAATAGACAAAAGATTAAACCCCCTGTCTTGTCATATTTGAAGCAGGACTAAGCTCTTTAAAATGAAAACATCCAATATCTTCGATAGAAGCCACATAAACCAGCATTTCCTAAAGAAGAAACAGATCACTAGGGACACCAACTACTATTAGCACTAACTTTAAGTGAATGGAAGTGATTAGCTGATTTAAGGATAACTTTGAGTGAATGGAAGTGATTGGCAGATTTAAGGATAGTGGGAACAAGAAAAATAGAAGGAAAAGTGAAGAAATCTATGCTACTCTTATAATTAGTACCATGTGCCCTGGCAAATAATTGCTAATGAGCTCCATGGCTGTTGAATACTATAACTTACACCCAGAATAAAACCAACAGAGTGCCAAAGAATAATATCCAATGAGGAAAATCTCATCAAGCTGTGGTTTAGCAACAAGGTTGAGTGCTCACAGCAATGATGGCTCGGGCTTAAAATCCAAAAGTCTTGCTCCCAGTATAGTTGATCAAAGTGTTTCAAGATGAGAGTCAGATCAAGGTGGCTACACTACTTCCAAAGTGTTAAACTAAGATGTTTTCAGTGCTAATGTAGTCTTCTATGTGAATAAGACTAAGTGAATGAGACTAAGTGCAATTCTTGGGTGACTTTGAAAAAATTATTGATCAAAGTGTTTCAAGATGAGAGTTAGGTCAAGGTGGCTACACTACTTCCAAAGTGTTAAACTAAGATGTTTTCAGTGCTAATGCAGTCTTCATTCTGTGAATGAGACTAAGCGCAATTTTTGGGTGACTTTGACGAAATTATTAACCTAAGAGGTGTCATTGCAACAGATCTCTCATAAAAGTCTCTTACCCACTCTAATCAGAAAGAGGGTTAAAAACTTCAGTTAACTTTACAAGTAAAAATGTTCAGAATTTGATGAGTGGTGATTTATGAAAACTCAAATCAAGCAATAAGAGAACCAAATGAATGAACCATATCTGATACCTTGTCCCCTATTCACCATAGAACATTGATAATGTTACAGGGAAATGATTTGACTATAGAGTACCAACCATGCAACCATTACTTACATCCCTCTACCATAATTACCCAACATAAATGGATAATCCTAGAATCTAATAAAATGGGTAGTAGAAAGCGCCATTGCTTTCAACCGATCTAAGTACACAAGTCATCACATAAAGCAATTTGGCCAATACATAAAAAAACACGTGAAGGCACCCTCCCCTATCATAAAGGTAAAATCAAATTGTCCGGTGGGTAGAGGGTAAAGCAGGCAGTGATGGACCGTAAATCCGAGCACGTAGAGCCATAGACATACTCCTTCCCCCTAGTACCAAGTATGTATATCTAAGGATTGGAGTGAGGAAATGAGTCTATAAAAGCCAAAGTAGTAAATCTTATAGCCCGGGCCAGGGAGTCTAAGATCTTAGTACCTATAGCAACGGTCACCGCGATTATCAAAGCGACAGCCACCACAGTCACCAAGGTCCAGAAAGCCATAGCTATGGTTTGTGTGCCTACTAAATAAACTCAAAATTTCACAACGCAGATAAGCTAAATACATTGCATCTCTTCCTATTCTTATAGAAGAAGCAGAGATCGAAAACATGTAGAGAAAGACAAATAATTGAAGGGTATTTGTGAGTACTGACCGTCTCCATCCTTGTCAAACAAACTGAAATCCTCCTTGAACTCAAAGATATGTTCCTCTGTTAGCTTGTCCATCATTTTCACGTAATGTAAGCAGACAGAGCGAAATACCAAGTTTTTAATCGTATTATCCATAAATCCTGGGCAAAATACCAATTTTCAACCTATTATCCATAAATCCGGCGAACCATCTTCATTTCTCCTCCCAATCTGAAAAATCGGGCGAATTTGGGCAAATATCTCCTACAAATCGGAAAAATCGAGTGAATTTGGGCAAATATCTCCTGCAAATAGGAAAAATCAGGCAAATTTGGGCAAATATCCCTTGCAAATCGGAAAAATTCAGCGAATGTAGGTAAAAATCAAATATTTTCGTGGGCTAATATTCATTTTCCAGTTTTTCCCTCTTTCGGGATGAATGCGATTTAGCTTGAGGCAGCTATATATAAAATAAACAATGGGCGAATTTATTAAATAAAATAAAAACATTTTAATATAAAAATTCGCCCACTCTTTTTTAGGTAACCCTTAAAATTCGCCCTTAAAATCATCCCTGCATGTGTCTTAAAGACTCCTTCGGAATCGAAACCCCTGATAACTTCGTCTTCCTTCAAATAAAAAGAATTGAAATCTTGGAAATTCTAGCCACACTTATGATGCTTTTGAGAGAAGACTTAGCAAATTGAAAGGGTATAGAGATAAAGTCTTTTTCTTGTTTCTTTCAAAGAACACCAACGTTCGGTTTTGGGAAAATGATTTATAGAAAAAGTAAAAGCTTTATTATTATATTAATCACGAGTTTAGGAAACTTTCTCATTTTTACTTAGGTTTTAGGAAAATAATTTATGGTAAATGTAAAAGCTTTATTATTATTATTATATTATTAGAAGGATGGAAAATGATAAGCATGGATAAGGAAAATAACACTTAAGTTGGGTTTTGGGAAAATGATTTATAAAACAAGTAAAAGATTTATAATTATTATTATTATATTAATAATTGGTTTAGGAAACTTTCTCATTTTTACTTAGGTTTTGGGAAAAATGATTTATGGAAAATGTAAAAGCTTTATTATTGTTATATTATTATTAGAAAGATGGGAAATGATAAGCATGGATAATGAAACTTTCATTTTTAATTTGGTTTTTGGGAAAGGATTTATGGAAATAGTAAAAACTTTATTATTATATTAATAGAAGGATGGGAAAGGATAAGCATGGACAAGGGGACTAAGGGATAAGGTTAGGAACTTAGGCAAGGGAGAAGTTTATGAAATAGGTTTTAAGGAAGGTGAAATAGAAAATGGTTAGTATTAGGATAATGTATGGGTATTGGATTTTTTTTGTTGCATGGAGAGTATTGAGGGAGGTTATTTTGACATTTAGATGTTAGACACAACAACAATATCAATAATGGATTTAACCGCGAATGTATCACGTGACGGGAAATTGGCCATTCTTAGCTAATAAAACATAAAGGAACATATTTTTCAAAACTTTTACTTATTATCGAGAGTGTCAAATAAGCTCGGAATTAGGGAAAAAAATATGCAAACGATCAATGTGGCGACCTGAACATTGTGACATGATTGACATGATGATATAGATGAAATTATTTTGCAAAAAGTTCAATAGGTTTGTCTTTGGAGTCATGCTCCGACCTCTCAGAAGCGTGTCGATGTTGAGCATCAACAAATTCTATCAACAGTTTGGTTCTCTATATAAAAATGAAAACTCGTTATGGAAAAGTTGTGCGTTATCGGATATCGGATATTTATTTGGATCCAGGCATTTGCATGGGGTTTGGACATACGTGAATGGAATCAACATTTGAATCCATTAACTTGGCCTGAAGTTTTACACCAATTTGCATTAGCGGCATGTTTTGGGCCCCAATGGAAGAAATGCAAATATGTACATGAGAGCATACAGGATGAAAATGAGGTGAAGCATTTGATTATATTAACTTAATAAAATTAATGAAGCTTCTAGAATACTTACTGTGTAGACGATTCATCTTGATATCTACTATTGAAATTCATCAATATAGCTCTCTTCTTTTGACTTTTTCTGCATATTTGAGTTGATGTGTCTTCTCTTTTTCATATGGATAATGTGTTCCTGTAATACTTTATTGGTTATGTGGCTCATAACATAGTTAGTAGACTCAACTTGGAAAAAGAACTCACTGAGGAAAAAGAGTCAAGAGCTTGACTCCACTTGGGAAAAAATTGGCAAGTAACAGAAATTAAACAATTCAATTGTTTATATTAAAATAAGATATTTAATTTTTTATTCTGACGAGCTTTATTCTGGGGAGCCTTAAAGGATCTGCCGCGGGATGAATATTGCTCGCCATCAGAGACAAGCTCAGTTCAAATAGAACAACACCTTCAAACTTCTCATTTCTATAAAGCATAAAACATTAAATGAAACCATTCAATGCCTCGAAGAGAGTTGGGACTCACAGGCCGATAATCAGACATCAGAATGTTTGTCTAAAAACACGAGGATGTGAAAAATAGAAATCGGCCAACACTGACTGTTATTCATTAACTTGATTGGTCACTAACACTCATGATATTTATTACATATTAATACATAATATATTAAGGATCCTAATATATTATTAAGCGTCACTTATTCTAGCACCTCGTCTTAACACAAAATACAATTTTTTTTAACTCCCCTCAATATAAAATATATAGCAACTTACTCAGTAACTAAGAATAATTACAAATGTTGAAGGACATTCTTGTTCAGTCTTCAATAATGCAACACTTCTCTAGTTCTTAATATCTAAACACTACATTATGTTGTATGATGCATGTTGTGTTGGTAAAGAAATGTATGCAATGTCATGTCAACCAAGTTTTGCATTGGGACTTTAAAGGTAATTTCTTGATTTTGTCAATATTTTTACTTGTCTTTCTTTCATTATGAGATATGATTATTGAAACAAATGTTTGAACATGGCATTTTAAGCTTTAAATATGATATTTATCTGTTAATTGATAATAATGGGATTCTAAAGATTATGGATTTATTCATGAAAAGATATTTCTATAGTCACCAAAATGGAAACCTGACGAATAGAGTAATCACATTGTGATACAGGTAAGTGAAATATGACCTATTTTGTGATCACAATCAATTTTGTCTATATTATGAATGCTTTCTTGTTTACAATGCAAAATCTAGACGGAACTTCTTTAGGGTGTTGATTTTGCGTTCTAATGTTATGTGTATCCCCTTGGAGCTTCCATTTCTGGCTTCTTTGTTTCTTTATGTTAGAAGCAGTAAGCTCACAGCCATTGAGTATTCCTTTGACATGGAAGGTTTTGCATTCATATTTAAATGGATGTTGTTCATAGTCCTTAGGCAGTTATACCCATTTCCAACATCTGCACATTGACTATAGAGTAGATTCATATGCCTTGTCATTATTGTAGTTTGTTAAGTATATCCGATTCTATTCCTTCTCCCAGTGTTTCAAATCATGCATGGTTTTTCAAATAAAAAGATAAAAATACAGCCTCATCCTATACTCTATGGCCCCATGAATATGCTTATATCCAATGTTGTTGGGGATCATGTAGATCTCCTAGTGCAAGCATTGCAACATCACCCTGGGGAGTGAATAAACATTATGAATTGGCATCACAATATATCCTAACCATTTGTCATTGTGGATACTCATTAGCTTGATGGAAGAAGGAACTTTGCTCATCCCATGGTGAATAGGATCCATGTGAAGCACCAACTATTGGGTTGATCATCATCTTTTGATTCTCCTTATTGCTCCACTTATACATGGCTCTAGGATGATCATGTTTATCTACTATATCCTTGGCATCCACACTCAGATAATTGTTGTTGATAGGTCTCATATAATGGTACACTTACTGTTGCTAGGGAATAGTGATTTTTTCAATCCCATTAAGCCAATTTCTTGAGTTTTGTTCAAAATTACTATAAAAGGTTTATGGATTTCATAACCTGCTTGATCATATATTGTGAACTTATACAATCTATCATCATTTGCCGACCATTATATACTCAAAGTTGTGATTTATCCTTTTTACCATTATAGAAGACTCTGTAAGTTAGGTTCTCAAATTCTTAAAGGGTGCTAGCTCAATGGAAGAGCGTCTGCCTTACACGCAGGAAGTTGGTGGTTCAATTCTTCTTTTGCCCTAATGATATTATAATATTGGTTAAAAACAACTAAATTAGTAACTAAAAAAAAGAGATAAGTGACCAAACAATGAGAGACAAGTGACCAAACAAAATGACCAAAATTCGTATATAAAATTACGAAAAACGACTAAATTAGTGACCAAAAAATGAGAGATGTGAGACTAGGCATTAAAAAGGATGCAACACGTGGTGCTAATGACGAAGCCAAACATGACGTTGATATGGTAGCAAAATAAGACGTGAAACTAGGCTTTAGAAAGGATACAACATGTGGCGCTAATGATGAAGCCAAACATGACATTGATATGGTAGCAAAATAAGACGTTACTTTGGATGCAAAACATGGTGCTACATAGGAAGCAAAATATGGTGCAACAATAGAAGAAACATTTGGC
The DNA here is from genome assembly GCA_001517045.1 of Pseudotsuga menziesii. Classification (NCBI taxonomy): domain Eukaryota; kingdom Viridiplantae; phylum Streptophyta; class Pinopsida; order Pinales; family Pinaceae; genus Pseudotsuga; species Pseudotsuga menziesii. Next base: position 206,351 of record LPNX010230898.1, on the reverse strand, counting down.
ATGATTTTGGTAACAAAACACAATGCAAAAAAGAAAGCAAAAATTGGTGCAAATTTGGAAGCAAAAATTGACACATATTTGGAAGTAAAACATGGTGCAAAATAGGATGCTAAAGTGGTAGCAAAAATAGATGCAATATTGGATGCTAACATGGTGCTATTAAGGATGCAAATATGGCGCTAACGAGGACGTCACTTAAGAAGAAAAAGCGAGCACTGTCTAGGAAGCAAATAGGACGTTATTTAGGAAGCAAACCTCGACGTTGTTTAGGAAGCAAAGTTGGACGCTATTCTGGAAGCAAAAAAATAGACGCTATTTTGGACGTCATAAACGATGCTATCTAGGAAGCAGAAAAAGACGCTTCAAGTTTTGTCTATGACACGTCCCATTTAGCGTCTAGTTTAACCACTCAATGTAAAAAAAAATTATACTAAAAAGGGACGCTAATTCCAGGATTTGTTGTAGTGTGTGATTACATATCCACATCAATATATCACTCTGTTGCATACATTGGTCAAATACCCACATGAAACAATGCTTTTAATTTGTTAAATCGATGTGTGAAGAGGAGTTCGTGGTAGCTTAGAAGAATGATTCCTCTGCCTACTATCTTGGAGAGAAATCCATTGAGTGAATAAGTTGACCCTAGTATTGAGATGGAATTTGTAATATCCCATTTTGACCCTTAGGATATATTTTTTTTTATTGTATACATGTGATGTATGTTTTCCTAGCATGGAGCTCAAGGCCAAGGCCCCATTAGTGGATGCTCAGATTTTTTGTTAAAAGGAAAGTATTAGATATTATGTTACCCATGTGCTATTAAGCCATGGAACATTGTTGTAAATAAACATCATGCAATAAAATACCAAAACTGGATATGGAAGCAACTAATGAGAAGGGGCCATGTGTATCCACTAGGGACTGGTGAGAGGGTGTGGGATTGAACCATAGGTTGCCGGAAGGGTATGGGATCAGTTCGTCATTCCATTCCATTGTGGAAGATGACAGTTTCAATTCCATCCATTACACGTGCCCAGCAGTGAGAAGAAAACCCAAAATCGCAACTTTGCAAGAACCCGCGTTTTGAAGAGCCAAAAACATCTAGAATTGGTATTTGATAGTGAAATCCAATGGGGGATCCATAGATATGAACCTTGGGGCAAATTTGAGAGTATTAGATACCCCGAAATCGATTGGAAAACCCAGTTTTTATAGCCCAGAAATCCAGTGACGGGATTGAGTTATGTTGATGGCATAATTGTGAGAAATCCAAGTGTGAATGTTGGAACATAGGATTGGATTGCTTGAATTTAGCTTGAGATGTCCGTAGCTCTGTGATTGAGCTCGTTGGCTTAACATCCTCCTCCTTTGTTATTGCATGCTTGATAAACCCAACTGTGTGTTGGCTTAGCATGACCGGTTGAGTGAAACCATGGCTGTGAGTGAGCCTATTTAGTTCCTCCTTAGTGGATACACATCCCAACTTGGGGGTGATCTCTCAGCAGAAAGAATATAGGCTGGACAAAGATCTATGGTTGGGTGGAACGTTGCTCTCACATAGCCAGTTGTTGGACAGTTTCATCTTAAAGATGAGTATTCTCTATGGTTTAAATTGTGGTCATTTTGTGTTATGTTATGCATGTTTAATTACTCATGTTAATTGAATGATATGATTATCTTAAGCTAGTTGACATGAATCCTGTGCATATCATGAGAATGGGATTGATTATTGTATGGTTGTTTCATTATTTTGATGGAAGAAATAGGTTGATGTACTCCCTTCTGCGTGTGTGTTATTATGTTTATTCCACTATGTTTATTAAGAATGATCTACATGCATAAGCTTTTATTTATACATGAATTTATTACTAATGAATGGGGCTAAGATTGACAAATAAGCTCGAGATGTTGGGTCATGTTTCCTCCCTTGCATCGGATTAACGGGAGGGGACGTGACAAAGTGGTATCAGAGCCCAAGGTTACAGCTTTGGGACTCAATGGGCCAAGTTAAAATAGCTGACAGAGGCAGGATCAGCCTAAGTGCTTCAGCAGGAAGAAGTTCACAGCAACAGATAGAGAAAAAAATTCAAATTATTCTAAGTATGAAAACTCTCTTTAGCGGCTGAGAAATCCAAAGCCGAGCCACTGTAGCGGTTGGGATGGCTGAAGAGGAGCCGCAATGGCGGTTGGCTGCTTCCCTTCTTGTCGGCACGGCAGGAAAGTATTGATGTTTGGTCCGATGCGCGGCAACGACAACTACAACATAATTTAAGGGCGAGCCACAACGACGGCTAGGAAGTCGGAAGTGAGCCGACGAGAACAATCCAAAAAAATTTCTAAGTGTGAAAATTCTCCCATGTCAGCTGAGAAGAGTCGATGCACGATGGACGGAAGCTGAGAACTGAGCCGCAACGGCGGGAGAAAGTCAGGCTTCAGGCCGCAACATAGGGAGACTGTCGGGCTTCGAACCGCAACGGCAAGCGGAAGTCGGGCTTCGATCCGCAACGGCGGGTGGAAGCTGGGACCCGAGCCGTAATGGCGGGTCAATGCCAATATTTTTGTCACTGAAGATATAAAAAAATAAAATAAATAAAATAAAATAAATAAAAAATTCGAAGTGTTGCCGGCGGTAGGCAAAAGAAAGTTAGGGCCGCAGTTACGGATGGAAGTTGGGGAAATGAATCGCTACGTGGCGGAAGGAAATCGAAGATCAAGCCGATGAGTGGTGGAAGAAAGTTGAAGATTGAGTCGTTGCGATGGCAGCGGAAAGAAATAAAAGAACGAGCCACAACGATGACGAAAGAAAGACGAAGATGGAGCCGCAACGGGAGCGGGTGAGTCGAGCCGACGAGCGATGGATGGAAGATAGGGAAGGAGCCACAACGACGGGTGGATAATGAGGAAGGATCTTCCATGTCAAAAGAAAATTGAAATTTTCATCGAAACAGAGTTTTGACATGGATTTTCAGCAAGCTTTTTAATGGGATTTTAGGGGCCAAAAAAATGAGAAATGGCAGTATGATTATGTACCAGATTGCGCGAAATCAAAATATTTACAAAAAAAAAAAACGAGGACACTGCCCTTGACCCGCCTGACAGTGGCGTCGGGAAGCCACAAGGGGGCGAGCCCCCTTAACCCCCGTTGTCCCCTTCAGACAGTCGTTCTTTGTGAAAAGAAAATTCTGTGTTTTGACAAAGTTGTCAATATGAGATTTTTCCAGCTGAAGGTAAGTAATTATGAATTCATGTGAATGATTATGCAGCTCACAATTTTTGTTTATCAACACATTTTACATAATCATAGTCACCTTCAAAAGCAACATTCCAGGATACAACTGTGTAAAAGTGTAGAAATTGGTGAAAATTGTCATTTTAGAAGTAGTGTAATTTTCACACCCGAAGTCAGAATGGAGCATGTGGATAGGCATTGAAAAGCTTAACCAGAAGATAACAGTGGAAAATCACCAGAGATTGAATGAGGTTTTCATATGTCATAGATATTTAGAGCAGAAAATTGCTAGTGGTTGTTTTGACAAAAAAATTGTCGCTGTCAATATGGACAATTCCTAGAATTGCATGCCTAGAAGTAGCATGTAGAAATATTATGCATAGGTATATGTATTGAATTGTTGTTTGGTGAGAAAATCACAGTGAATGATTCCTTATGTGCTTGCTAGAGACCATGAAATCAAACCAGCTATTATGTGGAAGAGGAAATTTCATGCAAAGATAAGGGATTGGAAAGGGAAAATTCCTTAACCCCTGTCTTGCTAACGATATTTATATATTATAAGTTGTGTACATAAAATTATGGCATGGGAATGCTGAAAATGCAGAGATTAGATGGATGGCATGAATATGTACTAGTTGGCATATTCATAAACAATGCACAGTGCATGAAAATATGTTTTTGCACGCATATGATATTACATATTGGTAAAAGTAGTGGGATTTTACATATGCAATGAATCACTAATGGTAAATATTGTGGTTGATAATCAGTATTGGTGATGGTATTGGTGGTAAGACCAACGCCAATAGGAGCATGGCTGAAGATGTGATGATGTTGTTTCCTGTGACCAGCAACCTTATGAAGAAAAGGATAAGGCAACAAATCCATGATCAAGAAGTTGGTGGGTGATGTAATATCCCAAATCCTGATATTTTCTAATTCTATGCAAATATACTGAAACAGCCGAGCATGCAAACTGCCATGCAAAATTCCCTATTTTATAGCTAAAATTACGGTTAGGGTTTGTAGAATAGAACGAACACTTACCACGGATAAGCTAGCTGGAATGCTCCTGAGAGAATATGCATGCATCAAGAGCTGAATCGAAGATGACCTGGTATATTCTGCTTTCAGTGATACACCAGCAGCACGAACCCCAAATCATCTAAGGGTGATGTTTTCAGTGAAGGAGGTGTCCAATGAAGCTGAGAATTTGCAGGATTGATAGTCTTCCCGTGCCGGAGAGAATGCCTAGCACATGCAGAAATTCTGAGGTCTCTAGGCAAGCTAGCGAATTGTTTTGGAGGTTCAGCTTCTCACGCTCCCCCTGATCCCGAAATGGATGATAACTGCTCAGGATGAGCAAGACCGGATCTGATAATCATCGGGTACTGGAGTTTGATACCGATGATGAGAATGGTGCCTGGGTTTCGAAGGTAAACTGAGATCTGAAGACCCAGTGAATGATTTGGGATTTCCAACTGAAAATGCCTTACAGCTACACACGTGCCCCTACAAAAAATCTCTGATGGATACAGGATAACTGTGAATAAATTGAAAAGTGGATGATGAACCTGGATGGATTACCCTGGATGAGACTAGGGCAGATATCTCACTGCCAAAACCCCATTAGTTGAAGACGTCGTCTCCAACCCCAACTGCTGTGGCCGCACGTTGTGCTGCTACTCAAGAGCTCCAAAATCAATAATCATCCAACAGTAAGTCTCCTTTCACTTTATCTTCCTTTTATAACTTTCAACTACAAAAACACTAACTTTTGACCTAATTAGGTCACTTTAATTTCTAATTTGCAGTTGACTTGCATGCATGCGCATGGAGACTTAAATGGGTGCATGCATCATTAAATAATGCTTAGATGTCATGCATGACGGTGGCCTTTGGCCCCAGTGGCCCTCTTTGACCAAATGGTGACAACATATTGATGCCCTAGATTTTCTGTAGATGGCATCAGTCTTTAGTAGATTCCCTAATTGTCAGTAACCGCTTGAACCCACAAGAATCACATAGGTTAGCGGTTTTGGTCCTCAATGCCTAATCAGATGAGGACATTATAATCCTCCCCACTTGAGATTGCTTGTCCTCAAGCAACTGCAAACTATGATGCTGCAATACCTGTTCACCTTCCCATGTGGCATCCTTTGGCGGTAGTTCTTTCCATTGAACCAAGTATTCCCTAATTACCCGGTTCCTAAGTTTCCTTTCTCTAGTCTGTATGATCTATTTAGGAATCAGTATCAGTAGTCCTTCATCATCTAAAGGAGGTAATTCTGTTGATGGAGCAATGTGTTGCCCAAGGGTCTTTTTCAGGTTGGACACATGGAATACATTGTGAATTTTACTTTCCTATGGTAGTTCTAGTTCATATGCCACCTCTCCCACCTTCCTCATTATTCTATAGGGTCCATAGAAGCGAGGTTTTAAATTTTCCTCTCCTTTCTTCTTAAGTGAAGACTGTCTGTAAGGTTGGAGCCTTAAGTATACCAAATCCCCTACCTCAAAGCTCCGCTCAACCCTATGTTTGTCTGCATATAAATTCTGCTGATTCTGGGCTGTCTGTAAGTTTTCCTTCAAGATTTTAAGAATATCCTGACTGTCCTGTATCCAATCCCTTGCCTTAGGAGCCCTACTGTCTCTGAATGCTAAATCTGCATAGTCCAAGGCCTCGTAGCCATATAATTCCTTAAAAGGTGTCATCCTAATAGACATGTGATAGGTAGTATTGTAGTAGTACTCCCCTAAGTGTAGCCATTTAATCCAGGTTCATTGCTGTCGTGTTACGTAGTTCCTCAGATATCCTTCAATCCACTTGTTGACAATTTCAGTTTGTCAGTTGCTCTGGGGATGATAACTCGTGCTAGTAGACAGTTCGGTCCCCACTAATCTGAATAGTTCCTACCAGAAGGCACTTGTGAATCTACTATCCCGATCACTAACAATGGTCTTAGGTAACCCGTGTAACTTGAAGACCTCCCTGAAGAATAACTCAGCTACTTGAGCTGCAAAGTAATCAGATGATATAGAAAAGAAATGTGCAAACTTGGTCAGTCTATCAACTACAACATATAAACAATCCCACCCTTGGAACTTGGGAAATCCTGTAATGAAGTCCATGGAGACACTTTCCCACTTTTGTTCTGGAATTGGTAGGGGCTAAAGCAACCCTGATGGATGGATGTTCTCAATCTTGTTCTGTTGACATATGCTACATTCCTGTACATGCTGCATAACTTCCCCTTTGAGGCCCTTCCATGAGAACCTCTTTCGGATATGTTTGTAGGTCTTCAAGAAACCCTGATGTCCTGATAATGGAGAGTCATGTGCTGCCTGTATGATGTTTTTCCTCAAACTGGATTCTGGGACGAGGTATATCATGTTCTTGTAATAGATGATGTCATCGACAATCCTGTACCTGTCATCTTGAATTTGTCCATCCAATAATTCGCAAGCGAATTTATTTTTGGAGTATTCTATTAAGAGAAGTGCCCTCTAATCTATGGATATACTCATGAGAAACAGTGAGGCGGGTCACCTGGATAATGCATCAGCTACTACATTATTTTTACCTTTTACATACTCGATCTCGAAATCGTAGGCTTGTACTTTGCTGACCCATTTTTGTTGGCACTCATTCAGTTCCTTTTGCTCCAAGAAATAATTGAGGCTGTTATGATCTATTTTGATTTTGAACTTACTGCCCACCAGGTACTGTCTGAACTTCGTGAGAGCATGTAAGATGGCTAGCATTTCTTTGTCATATATAGAGTAGTGAAGCTCATATTTCTTCAGTTTACGACTCTAAAATGCAATAGGGTGATGATTTTGCATCAATACTGCTCCTAGACCTTCCCCTGAGGCATCACATTCTACTACAAATGGTTGTGAGAAGTCCAGTAATGCTAAAACTGGACAAGAACTCATAATGAATTTCATCTCCTCGAAAGTTTTCTGTGCTAGTTCTGTCCAGGTGAATGCTCCCTTCTTTGTGAGATCTGTGAGGGGTGCTGCAAATTGAGAGAATCCATTAACATACCTTCGGTAATAAGTGCACAGACCTAAGAAACCTCTTTTTGGCACGGGTCAATCTCTGATAGCTCGGATTTTCTCCATGTCAACCTGTACTCCTTTTTCACTGATTATGTGCCCTAGGTACAACATTTCCTTCATGCCAAATTCACACTTGGACATTTTCACGTAAAGCAAGTGTTCTTCTAGAATGCTTAGTACTTCATCCAGGTGTTTCAGATGCTCCTCCCATGTTTTGCTGTAAATCATGATGTCATCAAAGAATACTAGCAAAAACTTACGTAGCTGAACTCTGAAGGTATGGTTCATGCACGACTGAAAAGTGGCTGGAGCATTGGTAAGTCCAAAAGGCATGACCAAAAACTCATAGTGACCATAGTGACAACGAAAAGTTGTTTTGGAGATGTCTTGGTCCCTTACTCGGATCTGATGGTACCCTGAGCGAAGATCAATCTTGGAAAAGTATTTGGCACCCCATAGTTCGTCCATGAGATCATCAATTCTAGGGATGGGATACTTGTTCTTAATGGTCTTTTTGTTGAGTGCTCGATAGTCGATGCAGATTCGCAGTGTACCATCTTTCTTCTTGACCAAGACTACTGAAGATGCGAAGGGGCTAGAACTGGGATGAATGTATCCAAGCTCTAGGAATTCTTTAATCATTTTCTTGATCTCATCCTTGTATCTTTTGGGATGCCGATAAGGAGTGGTGATGACTGCCTGTGTCCCCTCCTCTAGCTCAATAATGTGTTCAAAGCCTCGGTCTGGTAGTCTACTTGATGGAAGGTCCCAAAACACCTTTCCATGCTTCTATAACAAGGCCTGAATGTCACCTGGGTGTTGTGTGCTGGTTTCTGGGGGTTTCCTAAAGGTGACAAAACATTCTGCAGCCCATTCTATATCATCATGTCTGAGTACTGCCTCCATTCTCTGTGACGAGACCGGTTTTGGGGGATAAGTGTTCATGCCCCTCAAAACTACCCGTTTGTCGTCTAGCCCCTGGAATTCCATTTCCATTGCCCGATAGTCTGTAGTGTATTTCCCTATTGAATAAAGCCACTGAACACCCAATACTACATGAACCTCTGATACATATACTACATAGAATGAATCTGTCATCTGATAGTTACCTAATGTGACATTCAATTTTGGAATCCAATAGTTGCACTCCATGCTGGAGTTCCCGGCTACTGCTACAGTGAATCCTTCGAACTTCTCGGTCTGAATACCTCTCTTGGCTACCCAAGCGGAGTTAATGAAATTGTGGGTTGCTCCCCCATCAATCAATACTCCTACTCTGTGACCCTGTACTACTCCTCTGACCCTAAGAGTATGGAATCTTGGTACTCCAGATAATGTAGAAATGACTCCCTTTGGTGTATCACCCTGGAGTGATTCTTCCTCAGCTGCCTGTAGTTCTTCTGTGGCTTCCTGCTCATATTCCTCCTCATCACTGTCCAAATACACTTCGATGTAGTGAGCCTTCGCCTTCCCTGCACACCTATGTCCTGGCACCCATGGTTCCTGACAAGTGAAACATAGTTTCTTCCTCCTCAAGTCTTTTCTAGTGTCCTTGTCTAACCATGTTTTCTTGGGAACATCTTGTTGGAAAGGTTTCTTGTCCTTGACCCTAACAGGAAAGTTGGTTTTGAGTGGGAACCTGTTCTTTGGGACTGAATCTTGGAGATCTCTAGCTCTGCTAATCGAATCTAGCAGAGTGGGGAGTTTGTAGGCTTTCTCCCATCCCCGTAGTGGCTCTGTTAGGGCCTCAGTGAATAACATAGTCAACCTGCTCTCTGACACATCTGTTACCATGACTGTTATCCTCTAGAATTCTAAGATGAAGGCTTCTGCACCACCTGTCTGTTTGAGTTGAGCCAACTCCCTGAAATGTATCTCTGGATCCTTCCTGTCAAACCACTCCATGAGCTTCTGAGTGAACTCACTGTAGAAGTGTATGGTGTTGTGACCCAATGTCACCAATCCGTGGTACCACCACTCGTAAGCCTCTCCATCTAGGTGTAGTGTAGCCAATTTAATGGCATCTGTCTCTGTCATGGGATTGAGTTGGAAATAGGTATCCAACTTTTGAACCCATATCCTCACTGAACCTCCACGAGTCCCATCAAAGTTTGGGATGGTCAACCTGCCCAAGGTCTTCTGCAACTCATAGTTGTGATTGAATCCCTTGTTGAAATTCCTGGGCCTGTTCCTACTCTTCATGTTGCAAAAATCTGAGAAAGACATGGCATCATGAAACTCATCCCCTAAGTCCCTGTATTCCTGCAAATAAGCCCCAAAAGGTTCGTTAGGCTCTACTTGCATGATTGGACCACCTACTGCATTTGCCAAGAAGTGAGGCATAGTAGGCATGTTGGAAGGTCTGCTATATATGTGTAGTGTATTCTATATATTGGTGTATGCGACCTTTCCACTGCTGCATGTAGATCCTCGATCTATCAGTGAGGGAGGTGTATTGTTGTTACCTATTTCTAGTTTCGCAGATAATCTATTGATTGCATTGAGTACATCTTTTTTCCCTTTGGCTAAGTCTTGCAATGCAGATACTAAGTTGTGAAACTCCATCCTGTCCTCCTCTTCTCCCATTCCCTTTCCCTTGTCAGAGTGTATACCTGTTTGTTCCATGTTTGAGCTGATATCCTCTAGTTGGATATCCTCAAAGTCCCCTATGTATCTACTCCTTCTTTTCCTATAGGTTACGAAAGGGTCTCCTTTTGTATTCATCTATTTCTCATTTCTTAAGCCCACAACTAGCCAAGAAGATAGCTCTGATACAACTGTAATATCCCAAATCCCGATATTTTCTAATTCTATGCAAATATACTGAAACAGCCAGGCATGCAAAATTCCCTATTTTATCGCTAAAATTAGGTTTAGGGTTTGTAGGATAGAATGAACACTTACCACTGATAAGCTGGCTGGAATGCTGCTGAGAGAATATGCATGCATCAAGAGCTAAATCAGAGATGACTTGGTATCTTCTGCTTCTGGTGATACCCCAGCAGCACGAACCCCAAATCAGCTAAGGGTGGCGTTTTCAGTGAAGGAGGTGTTCGATGAAGCTAAGAATTTGCAGGATTGATAGTCTTTCCATGCCGAAGAGAATGCCTGGCACATGCGAAAATTCTAAGGTCTCTATGCAGGCTAGCGAATTGTTCTGGAGGTTTAGCTGCTCATGCCCCCCCTAATCCCGAAATGGATGATAACTGCTCAAGACGAGCAAGACCGGATCTGATAATCACCGGGTACTGGAATACGATACTGATGATGAGAATGGTGCCTGGGTTTTGAAGGTAAACTGAGATCTGAAGACCTAGCGAATGATTTGGGCTTTCCAGCTGAAAACCACTTATGGCTGCATACGTGCCCCTGCAAACAATCTCTGATGGATACTGGATAACTGTGAATAAATTGAAGAGCGGATGGTGAACCTAGATGGCTTACCCTGGATGAGACTAAGGTAGATATCTCACTGTTGAAACCCCGTTAGTTGAAGACGCCGTCTCCAACCCCAACTGTTGTAGTCGCATGTTGTGCTCCTACTCAAGAGCTCCAAAATCAATAATCATCCAAAAGTAAGTCTCCTATCACTTTATCTTCCTTTTATAACTTTCAACTGCGAAAACCCTAACTATTGACCTAATTAGGTCACTTTAATTTCTAATTTGCAGTTGACTTCCATGCATGCACATGGAGGCTTAAATGGGTGCATGTATCATTAAATAATGCTTAGATGTCATGCATGACGGTGGCCTTTGGCCTCGGTGGCCCTCTTTGACCTAATGGTGATAACATATTGATACCCTAGATTTTCTGTAGATGGCATCAGTCTTTAGTTGATTCCCTAACTGTCAGTAACCACTCGAACCCACAGGAATCATCTAGGTTAGCGGTTTTGGTCCTCAATGCCTAATCAGATGAGGACATTATATGCAAATTCTGCAATCTTCTATAAGAGACCAACTAAACTAGTAAAATCAAGGGTGTAAATGGGAGTCATGCAGGTAATGGTTTAATTATGATGATTGCATAAGTGTTGAAAGGGAATTGGATAAGAATCCATTGAACTGTATTTAGTAATCATAGAATGGTATGCATTTAGGATTGAAATGCATTCATGTGAATGACATACTGCCATAGTGTGGTGTAGCATGGAGTGGTGAAGGCAAGAGGTCTCATACCATGTGGCTGTTTAGAAATTTAGACTACATTCATATAAAAATATATCATGCCCTATGTATGTTTGTTATGATCTTAATAACCAAAACAAGGGAGAACTGATGGTCTTGATTATAGTAATGCATCCTATAAGAGGTAGTCATGGTTAGGCCATAATATGTTTGAATACATGGCATTCATGAATCAATACAAGGTAGCATTGAGTGAATATGCATTAAGAGATTTTATAAATCTTGTGATTATGCATTGAGTGGATGCTTATGAAAAGTTTGAGTAGATGTTGTAAAGATGCATACATAAGTATGGGTGCACATGTTGTGATGCATTGCATGAATACATAGGGATGGTGCGTGTGTTATTATGACTAAATAACGAATGAAACGATGAGTTGATGATAATTCTAGGATCATTTCATGGGCTGTTATGAATGCACAATAGTAAGTGCATGAAGAAAGTAGTCATGATCGATGGGTTGCCGGAATGCTCAGTGGAAGGCCAAATTTGTATAAATGATATGACTGTGAGATAATGAGTATCTAAAAGTTTCATTTAAATTGCATAAATGGTGTAACTGTACCTTGCAATTTTAGTATGATTATGATTCATGTGAAGTAAATGGTTTGGTGATATTGATATGATAACAACTGGAAGTGTTTGAATTCTGGAGTGTTATAGTTCTGAAAATGCTTCAGTGATTGTTGCAGCAATAAAATATTATATGCATAGAGACTTACAAAGTGTTTGGCTAATTGAAGTTCATATTGCAGGTAGATTGTTTTGGGCATGGCAATGTGGATAAGTCCATGACGAAGGCTGGAATCTACCATGTGAAAGAACCAAACCTCATGAGAAGAGTCTCATGGTTGTAAAAATAGTTTATGTGTAGAACAGAATGTTAATTTGGACTTGTAGATTTCAGATTTGAGAATTTGCTGATAATTACTAATCATTGTTGGCTTGCATAGAATTGTGTCAGGAGGACATGTTGTAAGTGGATGTTCATGTTATGCTAGTAAGCATAAAATAATAATGGGAAAATTGGTGCCACTTACAAGAGAAAAACAATATGAGGATAGCCTCATTACTAAGTAAATCAATTTCTATAGTAGACAGAGTTGCAAATTCATATTGAATTTAATTGTTAGTGCCATTGATTGGTTATGGAACAATCAGGTTTGAATTGTATTGTTAAATGACGTTGACTGTTTGGCTACTTGATAAGTGTTCCAATAATACACATTGCAGGAAGACCATGTGTGATGGCCTGCAGGGGCCAAACTTCATTGGAAGGATCCCATATCTTGGAAATGGGTTTCGGGTGAAACCTCATTGGATATTTTGGTAATGTCCAATCTGCACTACATGATTGGTAAACAATATGAGTGAAATGGTGGTAAAGACTATGTCAATAAGACATATGTGAGATATGGAATGTAAAAAGGATTTGGGATGGCAAACCGATGGATTGTCAACTCAAAGAAGGGAGCCCCCATTCCTCATTAATGAAGAAAGACTGCATCTGCAAATGGATAAGTGTTCTGTGACCCTAGCTAAGAATATGCATGTCTAATTGTTAGAGTCAATATGTAGAGCATGTTTTGATTTTATTTCCATTAAAACAGACTGCTTGAGCATGAGTAGGGCCTACATGTCTCATATCGGAAAGGGGTTCACACTTTCCTGATGTCGGTTCATGATAGGGTTTTCAATATTGACTACACCCTATGGAGTGGACGCATTCCTGGTGTTTCAATACTCGATAGTGAATGTTATGAAATATGGTTGCAATTTTAGAGCAATAACACTGATGAGTTTGCTTATACTACTTGTGTTGTCATCCTAAACAAATGCAATTCGGTGTTGCACACTAAAGAAGCAAAGTAAAAGGTTGTTGTGGTGGGTTGCAGTGGAAGGGTTGATGTGTATGAAAGGATGTTGTGGAGGTTTTAGGGATTTTGATGAAGGGTTGTGAAGGTGTTGATAAAAGGGTTTTTATATGCCTAGGGCTCCATAGTAGAGCCTTGAACTAGAAATGGCCGTGGTGAAGTTTCTTTCCTTGACGTAAAGGTGTATTGGTTGGACATTAATTATTTGATGTTGTGGAACAACCTGCGTGCTGGCCTAACATCCAAGTCCATAGGCGATCCCAAGGCTTGCAAAGCAAAGAAGGACCCTGTGGACCAGAGAGGAAACACACAATACAGATAAGTATTTGGTTATCTTGCAGCTTCTTGCTTATGAATATACATATGTATATGATTTGGTTATGATTTACTAAACTCTTGTTTAGAGATAATACCTATGAGAATAAACTAAACATGTGAATCGATTCAATGTTTGAGTGTAGGTATTGTTGGGAGCAAGGACTATGAAGGCATCCTAGGGATGCATGTGGACATGTGACCATCCTAAAGAGCTCAACACGAGCAGTAATGAAGAGGGTTCTAGTGGGACTGTGTGGGTCCTAGCAGCCAAGAATTGTAGACAAACCATGTGGAGGGACTCCATGGTTGAGAGGTCTGGAAAATACCATAGGCACTAAGTGTCATAGCCAAGAAGGTTTGGTCAAGCATTCACAATGAAGTGAAAGAGGCTAGGAGCATGAAAACCACAGTGGTGGTGTGTGTTCCAGAATGGAACAAGACGGAGAGGAGAAAAACTCTTATTGCTCTCTCTTTCCTTTTTTTATTTTTATTTTTATTTGATGCATTTATTGTTGAATGCATGTATGGTTGAAAGTGGTGTGTTTATTTGCTTGAAATAAATTGTGAATGCTGAAGTTGTTAATTCACTTTCAAAGAATGGACATGAATGAGCTCATGTGCCTGTTGGGAAAGCATGAAAAGTATGAAAGTCTCATGGATAAAACCTGGACTACCCATGTCAATTAGGCAATTAATTGACTGATCTTAATGTTTATATTATGCTTGGCTTAACAGAATTACAATGATGCATTTCACAGGTGATAAAAGTGAAATCCAGTTGTGCACATTGACCATGGCAGCAAACCAAAGGCTATTGGACTTGGCTGGAAGTCTCCTTCAAACAATTTCCAAGACCCAAGAAAATCTTGGAGATATGCTCAAGATACAGAAGAGGCGGAATGAGATGAACCACAAAGTTTTGCAGGACTCTATTTGTCTGCAAAGGGAGGTAAAAAGCATTACGGGAGCAATCAGTAAGGGAAAGGAAAGTGGATCAATGATGAGGCATTCGTCCAATCGGTCCATTAAGAAACGTTCCAGACATGAAGCTCAAAGGAAATTGAACATGTAAAAATGAAGCAGCCAATGAAATGTTGGAAATGTGGAGGACGTCATTACCTCCAGAATTGCCCAACAAGGGAACATCAAGAGGGTAGTAGCCATAAAGTTTCCAGACTTATGGACAAGCTGAAGAATCAAAACCAACAGGAGAAGCTTGCGGAAGCCAAAGGACTTGGTCCTGAAAGATCAAAGTAAATGATAGAATGCAGGGCAAATCTACAAAATATTAAAAATAAATAAAATTGAACGTATAAATCGTATATGTATTCCTAAGTATTGGAACACCGAGGACGGTGTTAATCTAAGGAGGAGGGGATTGTAATACCCCATTTTGACCCTTATGATATATTAGCTTTTTACTGTATACATGTGATGTATGTTTTCCTAGCGTGGAGCTCAAGGCCAAGGCCCCGCTAGTGGATGCTTAGATTTTTGGTTAAAAGGAAAGTATTAGATATTATGTTACCCATGTGCTATTAAGCCATGGAACATTTTTGTAAATAAACATCATGCAATAAAATACCAAAACTGGCTATGGAAGCAACTAATGAGAAGGGGCCATGTGTATCCACTAGGAAGTGGTGAGGGGGTGTGGGATTGAACCATAGGTTGCCGGCAGGGTATGGGATCGGTTCCTCATTCCCATTCCATTGTGGAAGATGGCACTTTCAATTCCATCCATTACACGTGCCCAGCAGTGAGAAGAAAACCCAAAATAGCAACTTTGCAAGAACCCGTGTTTTGAAGAGCCAAAAACGCCCAGAATTGGCATTTGATAGTGAAATCCAATCAGGGATCCATAGATATGAACCTTGGGGCGAATTTGAGAGTATTAGATACCCCGAAATCCATTGAAAAACCAAGTTTTTATAGCCCAGAAGTCCAGTGAAGGGATTGAGTTATTTTGATGGCATAATTGTGAGAAATCCAAGTGTGAATGTTGGAACAGAGGATTGGATTGCTTGAATTTAGCTTGAGATGTCCGTAGCTCTGTGATTGAGCTCGTTGGCTTAGCATCCTCCTCCTTTGTTATTGCATGCTTGATAAACCCAACTGTGTGTTGGCTTAGCATGACCAGTTGAGTGAAACCATGGCTGTGAGTGAGCCTATTTAGTTCCTCCTTAGTGGATACACATACTAGCTTGGGGGTGATCTCTCAGCTGAAAGAATATAGGCTAGATAGAGATCTATGGTTGGGTGGAACGTTGCTCTCACATAGCCAGTTGTTGGATAGTTTCATCTTAAAGATAAGTATTCTCTGTGGTTTAAATTGTGATCATTTTGTGTTATGTTCTGCATTTTAATTACTCATGTTAATTGAATGATATGATTATCTTAAGCTAGTTCACATGAAGCCTGTGCATAGCATGAGAATGGGATTGATTATTGTATGGTTGTTTCATTATTTTGCTGGGAAGAAATAGGTTGATGTACTCCCTTCTGTGTGTGTGTTATTATGTTTATTCTGCTATGTTTATTAAGAATAATCTGCAAGCATAAGCTTTTGTTTATACATGAATTTATTACTAATGAATGGGGCTGAGATTGACAAATAAGCTCGGTATGTTGGGTCATGTTTCCTCCCTTGCATCGGATTGACAGGAGGGGACGTGACAGAATCAACTGCCAACAAAGAGTCATTAGTTAACATGGGGAAGAAGTTGATTTAATACCTTGGAAAATATTTTTCCTTTGCATGAAGAAAACAATTTTACCTTTCTATGGGATCAATGTCGTAGTCCTTTGATTAAATCAATTTGGTTGTGATGAATAAGTGGGATTGAACTTTGTGTATTCATTACGATGGCAATGAGTTAAAAGCCCTCTTTTCTTTTTGCATACTTGAGCACCCCATTTTTATAGAGATATGTGTTGATGGGACGGACGGTCCATAGGCATGTTGATGTATTTGTAACTTCGGAATGTATTCACTTGTATATTTCATATATTGTATTCCATTGGTCCCTGATGTTCCTATCGGGAGAATCATTAATGTAATCAAGTCATGTAAAGTCATAGAGGTTAACCCTCCTTGTTGATCAGGGGGCAAAGTCCCCGCAGTTGTAGGGCACTAGGGTTATTAGACTCTCCTAGAGAAGTCAGCCCTGGTAAGTAATTGTCAAGTCAAAAACTAGTATAAATAGAGAGTGAGTCTCTCTATTTGTAACACACACTCACCCAACTATAGCGCATAGGTGAGAGAAGAGGAGCTCACACAAGTGAGAGAGAGAACAGTTGTTGGAGATCAACTTTTTGTCTTTGGGTTTACTGCTGCCATTGGTGCTCATTCTATCTCTGAGGAAGTTGTGGGGTTTTCTCCTTTATGGTTTCCCCGAGGAAAATATTTGTGTCTATTGTCTCTTGTGATTGATTGTTGTGCATGTTATTCTCTTAGATAAGATCCTAAGATCATATTGCTTAAATGATAAAAATATAACATGGTATCAGAGCTAACATGAGAAGAAGACATTGTGTAGCTACAGAAGCTAGGGCTTCTTACTTTTTGGGTCTCTCTCCACAGATCATCAGCAAAAGGAGGCGAGGCTAACTCTCCATTGAAGGGCGCATATTTCTATCGAAGCAGAATTTGATTCCGAGCATTTTCAATGTTTGACATGTCACTCTTGCGAGAAATTAGGGATTTCTACAGAAGAGGAATTTTTGAGTGAGCCCAGCATAGGATTTCTCTCCTCATCAAAATTGAAATTTAGAGACCAAGATCAAAAATTTTGGTTGGGTAAAACTCCAGGAAATTCAAACCCTAATTTGACCCCGAGCCTGAAAAACCCTAAAATACTAAAACTGGTAGTTTTGGTACATTCGCTATATCTCTATATTGGAGAAGGCTCAGAAGCCAAAATTTTTACAAGCCAAAGAAAATTTCGTGCTGAACGCTGTGTAAAAATTTCAGCCTCATATTCGCTATATTCTGGGAGATATGATTCCTCCAAATCAGGGTTCCAGCCTCTTCCAGGATTCATCCCTAAACATGAAACCTAGGGAGAATTGCTATATCTCGGGCTACGAAGGTCCAAATGAAATTTCGCAAGATGTTCCAGATAGGGCACAGACTATACTTCTTTAGTAAAAGTTTTTGACCCTGATGATGAAACAGTGACATGTGGTAGTCTGTACAAGTTCGCTATGTTGAACAGTCCTGAAATAAGTCACCTTGGGAAAACTCTCATAAGTCCCAATTACTGAAACCAATTCTGCTCAAACCTATGGTGTTAGAAAGAGGAAATACAAGGCCACCTCAGTACAAAATTTCAGACACAGGGGAGGAGTACTTTTGGAGATACTGCAGAAAGAATATTAAACATTTATGCAGAAGAAATTGGAAAACTAGGGCTTCCTATTCCGGGAGCTTTACTCCATTGTTTTAAAAAAAGGAGTACATTGGACAGCTCACCTTGAAGAGGCCCATTTTTCTATCCAATCAAATCTAAAAGATTCCAAGTTTTGAAAATTAGGGTTTCTCTAACAAACCGTAGATCAGCTAGATCCGGAACCAGGACGGACACCTCAAATCGGTAAGATCTAATCTTTTGCTATTTACATTTGAGGTTCTCATTTCAAAATGACCTATCACACCAGCTTGATGACAAGCTTGGTGAAGCTGAAAACTTCCAAGCATGGAAGTATAGAATTTCACTGGTTCTTAAAGAAAATGAATTGGACACCTACATAAGTGGAGAGGTTCCAGTTCCAGAGGGAGATGAGGCTAAAGCCTTCCACAAAGAGAACTTGGTCAAGGCCAAGAGGATCATTGCTTATTCAATCAAGGATCACCTTATACCACATGTGTCTTCCCTAAAGACATCTAAAGAGATGTTTGATTCCTTGACCAATCTATTTGAAGAGAAAAACATAAATCGAAAGATGACTTTGAGAAACTGGTTGAAGAATGTAAATTTCCAGAATCCAGAGACCATACAGTCATACTTTACAAGGGTCTCTCAAATCAAAGAATGAATTGAAGCAGTGGATGAAGACGTAGAGAATGCAGAAAGTGTGATAACCACCTTGAATGGCCTCCCAGGATCATGGGATTCATTCATTCAAGGAACGTGGGCCGGAAGGAATTGATTACCTTCAACAGACTCTTGGAAGAGTGCACACAAGAAGAAGCTCAACTCATAATAAGAGAAGAGAATATGGGAGCAACTGAAGATCAAGCGACTCACATGGGGTTTCACTTAGTGAAACCATGCCATAGCAAGTTCGTTCGTGGCATATAAAACAATACCCCTATTTTCACTATATATTGCATGTATCCATTTTTACATTTACATTTTTTATACCCCTTTATATTTCTACCTAGTATATTGACCCCAACAAAGAAAAATAACAGTGGCCTTAAGAAAGATCATGGGAAGTGTTGCTCAGAGAAGTTCAACCAAGGGCAATTAGCTCTACAACTGTGGCAGACACCTTAGGTGATGCGAAAACTGAGAATGTAAGCATCATCCAATCCAGGTACTCTTCTCTGATTTTAGATATAATTACCCAACCCTTATGGAGAAAAACAGAATTGATGTTTGTTTAAGTTTCAAGTTTGGGGTTAAGTTCTTAGACAAACAAGTCTAAAGCAGTTTGTTCTAAAAGTAATTGTCTGCTTAGGAAGAATTGGTGGTTTGTATATATTTTTATTATTCCAAATGAATATTAAGAAACATTTTTTCTTTGGAAAAAAGATTCCAATTTATTAAACACAAATTTTAACCATCTTATTTCAAAATAAAGTCCATATTTATCACACTAAATACACTTCCTTTCTTTCTTTGAATTAAAATTACCATTTGAATCTTCATATATAGTATTCCTTGTCTTTGATTTCCTCTTATGTCACATAGACGAATCTCTATCTCCTTTCCTTATGCTTTGCTTCAAGAGGATGACAAAAATTGTCATCCTCATTTTAAATACTTTTTTGATTTAAATTAAAATTGTCATTCTAAATCTTCATGCATGGTTTAGCCTTATCTTTTATTTCCTCTCACACAAATCTCTATCTCCTCTCTTCTTCTATCACACAAATCTATATCTCCTGTCCTATCCTCTTCTATCACATAGACAAATCTATGTATCATTTCCTTATGCTATTCTACGAGAGGATGGTCAAAATTGTCTTAGAGTCCATTTGAGGGATGCTCCTACAAAAGTAGCCCTCCTAGTTCATCAAATGTCCAAGGGTCAGCTCTTCCTGATAGACTAGAGATTCTTAAAAGAACTTTGAAACACTGGGACAAATGATTAAGTATATAGAGATAAGATCCTTATTCTCTGGTTATGGTTTGACATCCACTAACTTAAGAACCGGTCCCTTAAATAATCATGGTTCCATTATAAGTATTGTACAAGGATTTCAATAACAGTCATATATCAAAGAATCCAACGATAATAGATAAATCCCAAATGCCTTATATGTAGCAAATATGAGAAGCAGTTTGATTGTGATGGTCGAGGGGAATTTGCTAAGGGGCGTCGACATTCATGGCTCTTCCAACCCATTTAATTTCCAGAATTGCTCCTTGGGGTTTAACGTCAACCAATCCAAGACGACCATCTTCCTATGGAAGGGACTAAAAAAATTTCCTTTGTCTCTATTTTTCACTTATCAGTGATCACTGCTCTATGGATTTGGAAAAAAAAGTCTAGGTACTACATGTTGGAAAATATCTAGGCACTAAATGGTACCCTCAACTGAAGTTTTGTTGAGTTCTGAAGTGGGAGTTGAATCATCTATGAAGTGGTCACTAAATAGTTGCCCACCACCAGCAGGTACAAGGGATATCTTGGATCTTCCCTGGTCACTAAACAGTTACCCACCTCTAGAAGATAATCGAAGGAATTTGCTGCAACGACATAGAATTATGGAGCTAAGGGGCATCCTTTTGGAGTTATGGAGCTAAGGGGCATAAAGTGTGGAGTGGGAAAGAGATATTTGAAGAGGTATTGCTTGGAAAATTCTATCCTTAACATACACTCTGGTTGAGGCATGTGAGAACAGGGTTCAAACTGCTCGAGTGAAGAATTTTCCCAATCCTGGCCACTAAAGAATATTAAAAATGAAGTCTCATTCAATCATGTTATAAACCATGTCAAAGTTTAGTTTGAGAAGAAAAAAAATTTCCTAGTTTCCTTTGCCCACTTAATACTTTTTTAAGTGAGAAGGCTATTCAGAATAAAATAACCTTTCCTAAATCCAATCTGTTCAAAGTATTCTTGAAGTTGTTCTATTCAGGATGAAGTATTCTTGAAGCTATATTTTCGGTTCTGCAGTCAAAACACCCATGGGATACACCACAATACTACTCACGTAGAGACCAAATCAAGTAGGAAACCTTGTTGAAATTGATAGCTTTTCAAGTTCCCATATGGTATTACATTGTGTTCACATGGAATTCTTCACTGTTTTAAGTAAATATAGGCTGATAACTTTAAAATCCAAACTTAGGCTTCCAAAATTGACATCCTTACCATTTTATCACCTGACTTGCTCTTTCATGGTATAATGAAGTTCTCCAACTGAAAGCATCGAAATTGCCTTACAATGAGACACAGGAATATACACCACTCAAACTGTAAAAAAACATGTTAATAACCAAGGGAATTACCACAGCTACCTGAGATTCAACAAAACTTGAAAGGTTAGAAAACCATGCAATGCATGCACCTTGGATTGATCTACATTTTTTCGTGTAATTTACTAAGCAAGGCATAGGTATTAGAACATTAGTGAGCAAGGCATAGGTATTAGAACATTCTTGCATATGCTTTCTGCTTCATTTGTTCTGGTACGAGTACTTATTTGAATGTGAATCGGGGCTCTTCATGAAAAAGACCATTCTAGGAAGAGACTGTCACGAATGCAATTCTTTGCTATAGTTGCAGTGGCCAAATTTTTATACTACACACTCCCTGGATACATATTCACAATTCTGACATTTTTCTCATGGGTTTGTTGGATATGGCCACATAATATCACAGCTAATCAAATTGGTCCAAGATACAAGGGTTTGGGTCTTGGAGCCTTCTCCTTCAATTGGGATGGAATTTCAGCATATCATGGAAGTCCCACTACACTCTTCTTCCACTCTGGCCATGAGGAATGATCGATACCATAGAAAACAATCTTCATATTAAAATAAAATTGACTATCTATTATGAGGCATGACTTGTTTTGTGTAACAGACCATCGATCATAGTACTGCCATACTACCATTTTACTATTTAATTTCATTTAAATGTAGTTGCATGTAGCTCCAATAGCTCCTGTAGCAGACTGCAAGTAATATGGTGAGGAATAGATAATTGCTATGCTCCTGTCACCACATCATCATTTCTGCCAAATGAAGAACCTAGAGAGCAAAGATGAGAATCAGTCTGCCTGTTTCAAAGAGTGCTTTCTAAGTATAGAAATTCAATCATGTGTTTTCCAAAAAATATCAAGTCCATTTCACTCATGCAAATGTTTATTAAATGTGGGTTTCTGTTTAGACCTGTTCTCACCATGTTTCCATCCCAAAGGCATAAGCACTTACAAAATAGCTCATGATGAGGAATATACAGCTTCCTCCATTGTTAGGCCTTGGAGATCTCCTATAGACTAGAGCACATTTTTGTTGCACAAACCCCATAGCTACGACATTCCCTTTTGTACCAAATTCAATCATTAGTATTCAGTGCTTATTCAAAATGAATTCAATCCACAAACATTCCCGAAGAAGAAAAGCCAACAGCCATGGATGCAAAAAATCTATACAACTGCACCTTAATTTACTTTTGAGGTACCACCATCTCTCCACTATACAACTAGCTGATTGCCATAGTGGACAAAGATGGATTTCAGGACTTAATTCTCTGGGTTACACAAAAGGTGAATAACCAATGTAGCATATAAAAATGAATATATCATGGTCATTACAATATACCTACAATCATAGAAGGTCATGAGATACCATAACCAATACTGGATTTCAATAGGATCAATACTTAATAACAACTATAAGGACAAGACAACAATCTCTTCAACAAATCATGGTTTACTCACAGTATAACATATAAATCCATGCTAAAATAATGTCCAAATATCCACAAAAGGTCTGAGCCTAAACATCCTTACAAAAGCATTAATGCATCTAAAAACAAATATAAAACCTAATTCTTGTTGGATCTAGTGAAAAAAATCATAAATAATAACCAGATTCAGCATGCTAGGCATCTTTGAGGGTACGCTAAGTTCTATCAAAAACAGATCAAGCTACCTCTGGGAATTACCAATCCCTCTGGTGCACATTTACAACTAATCTAAAAAAGGTTCAGTTTGCTCAACATAAACCAAGATCTCTATGGCAATCGAGTCTTCCTTTGTATAAAGTGTACACCTATTAGGCTGAAAATCGTAAAGAAAGAACTCTATGGGAATGAGGAATCACTAGGAGTGCTAAAATCTAATGGGAATTTATAAGCTCTAAAAATTGCAGAGCAACTCCCTGGATCTGCACAATGCATGATAGAGCTAAAATGCAACACATAAACCAAGGTGACTCCAGAGTTGGTGAATTTTTCCATATGATATCCTTTCAATGTCTGGAACCATTCATTTTGAAAGGTATGCAAAACAATGGCATTCAGTATAGCATTTTGCTAAGTAGTCCAGACTCCAGAACTAGTGGTTTTGTAAATGCCAAATTGACAGCCACTGGAAAGGAATTTAACCTTATTTTTTGACAGTAAAATCATTAGACCTATCCAACATATGTTATTACCTTCTTGTGAGAAGTCCATGGCCATGAAGCGAAAACAACTACCAAAGTTTAGCTGGACATTTATGAGGCCTAAAAAATGGAGCACAGTTTCCTGGGTCTTCCAATGTATTAGATACGATAAGATAAGATTCAATAAACAAAGCAAGGTACTACTGAGGGTATTTATTATTTAATTAGCTTAGGATAACAAACATAGTGATATAAAGAGAATACATGCATCCCATGATGATCAACTTGTGACATCCTTTGAGGCCGAAAAACACAAATGTCTGTAATGGCATGCCAAAAGAAGCTACTTACTATTTCGTTCAAGTACTTCGGATCAAATAGTATCATCAATGCCAACATTGGAGCCTACCAAACACAATCTGACCTATATTCTGTGGAAAAAATCATTTCACCAATCAAACATTTAATATTAGCTATCTGCAGTTAGATTGGTTCTCCCACGGAATGAAGGAGCTTTCAAAAGAACTTGTCTAATTACTGTCGCTCACGAGACAACTAGATTATTTGCTACCACAGGAACCTAATCATGATGATGGCACAAAGACTATACAGTATAAAAGTGTAGATGAGAGAAAGAGAAGTTCTGAAAATAGTATATGCTATAGACCCAATCAATTTTATTTCAGGCTAATATTCCAAGTTACTTAAACCTGAAGGAGACAAGTTGTATGAGTTATCATACTTCAAAAAATGGAACTCTCAGAAACACACACCCGTTCTGCTTAGAAGTACCAATAGATAATATATTTATAGGAGTTAAAACTAACTGGTGTACATCTACTTTAAATTTATTCAAGATCATTGTGATGATGCAAGAAATCTAAATAGGCAAGAGTTCAAAAATGTAATTGGCTCCCAACCACCTAAGTTTTATGCATCAAATTCAGATTAAGAAGGAAAAATAATGGTGAACACGGGCTTGGTAGAATAACTCCAATGCTTTTCATTCTAGTATTTTGCAATCACTCAAATTCAGACAAACGTTTATGCCATGCTCCAGTCTCACAAGCTAAACTCCCACCTATGGCTATTTGTGTGTCCCAATTTAAATTCATTTATGGTTATAAACCTCAACCATGACACATAATTAGAAAAATATATCCAAAATTTGTTATATGACTATGTTCCAAATTGACAAACATGGCTTTGCCTGATTCAAGAATGGTATGTTTGTGAAGCCATATTCCATATCAGCTGACTCAAATTTGAGATAGATATAAACAGAAAAAGAGATTTAACTACATGAAAAATGTGCACACAAATCAATTCAATCCCAGCTGCATGATTCATTTTTCCACAAGCCCAGCAATCTAGAAATTTGTCAACCTGAGGAAATACGAATACACAGTAAACAGTGCAACAAACCAATCGGACGTGAACATGAAAGTAGGCTTCACCACTTGGCCTAAACCCTCTTTCCTGCATCATGCCTTGGAGAACAAAACCAAACCCCAGAAGGATTATCAAATGGGATCAAATTTAACAACAACACTAACATCAAATATCTATGAGCTAGAAGACACAAGAAAAACATATCACAGAACAAAAATCAACACAATGTTTAAACAAATCTAACTAGAAACCAAAAAACCAGTTACCCTCAACAAGACTCAATAAAACCCTAAAATATCTTTTCAAATAATGCTGCAAAACCACTTACCAACTTAAACAACACTTCCTTAAAACCTAAGATTAGAAACCTAATTAATGTAAGATCAAATAAATAATACATTTAGTTAAACAGCACACAATCACACATCAAATTTTACTGTCAAACTATTTTCTCCAAAATCAAAATCTGCTCTCAACCACACTGTGAGGAGATGTCTTTTACCATAAAACAAACATTTGCTTGTAAAAGATAATTTCGTATTCTTCGAATGAAGAAAATACATTTGGGTTTTTACAGGGAGGAAATATAATCCAATTGAACAAGAGACATGCA
The DNA here is from genome assembly GCA_001517045.1 of Pseudotsuga menziesii. Lineage (NCBI taxonomy): Eukaryota > Viridiplantae > Streptophyta > Pinopsida > Pinales > Pinaceae > Pseudotsuga > Pseudotsuga menziesii. The sequence continues at coordinate 180,878 of LPNX010230898.1, read as the reverse complement.
TAGGATATCTGTCACTTCTGTTCATAAATCATTTATACATTGCTTTGTATTGTAGAAGATGGTTTCATATTCACTGGATGAGGAAAATTCATTTGGATTTTACAAAAGAAAATATAGTCAAAATGAACAAGGAAATATGGCATTTCCCATTTGTTTGGAACACATCGGAACCTGACTCCAACTGTTCACAAAACATTTACTGCATAATGCAATAGGATGTCTTGACATGTAAAATTTTCTTATTGGAAAATATATTCAGAAATGTTCACTAAATGAAGAAAATTCATTTGGGCTTTTACAGATGAAATATAATCCAATTGAACAGGGCTTCCAACTTGTTTGGGACACATATCAACACCTGACTAGTTCTACCCTCGTAAACAATCATTCTCATCTGTTGATCAAATAGCAAAAAGTTCTACCTTCACTAAAGAAATGTGGACATGCATAGGATATCTGGCACTTCTGTTCATAAATCATTTATACACTGCTTTGTATAGTAGAAGATGGTTTCATATTCACTGAATGAGGAAAATTCATTTGGGATTTTATAGAAGAAAATATAGTCAAAATGAACAAGGAAAACTGGCATTTCCCATTTGTTTGGAACATATCAGAACCTACCTCCTACTGTTCACAAAACATTTACTGCATATTGCAATAGGATGTCTTGAGATGTAAAATTTTCTTTGTAGAAGATATATTCAGAGATGTTCACTGAATGAAGAAAATTCATTTGGCCTTTTTACAGATGAAATATAATCCAATTGAACAGGGCATCTGGAATTTCCAACTTGTCTGGGACACATAAACATTTGACTAGTTCTACTCTCATATAGAATCTCTCTCATATGTTGATCAAATAGCAAAAAGTTCTACATTCACTAAAGAAATGTGTCACAACCTCTATCATCCTCCACTCGACTTTTGTTTCCTTTTTGTAAAGTTGAAGAGAATGGTCATATTGAAAGTTAATTTGGCCGAGTGCAGAAAAGAAAAAGCATGACATGACTAAAAGTTCTACATTTACTCAAGAAATGTGACACCAAATACTCTATTAGCGTAGACACCCATATTTTCTTTCTTTATTGTCAACTTGTTTGGGACACATATCAACACTTGACTAGTTCTACCCTCATAAACAATCTTTCTCATCTGTTGATCAAATAGCAAAAATTTCTACATGATGTAATCCAATGGCCAACTTTCAAAGTCAAACCGATATACTTAGTGTTTCCATAGGCCTTAATTTTACTGCAGAATCCTTGAGATCCATCTTCATAATGAGGCCACTGTTATCAGTTGAATCTTTCTTTTAATTTTTACCCAAGCCAAGGTAATACAGAAAGAGGTGCTAATTGCATTATAGAAGAAATTGCCAATAATATGTTGCTTTAGAATGTGTATTAAAGCTCCAATACTCCATGTCAGAGGAATTAAGAGAGCCTTCTACCTTAAATATTTGGTCCACCCATTACATTCCTAGGTAGTAATAAGACTATTAAAGATAGTCTCTACTTGAGGAACCTAGTTTTCCCTTTCCTCCTTCCAACCCATGAGGCTAATAGAAGAATGGATTGATTGTGGGTGACAACTTAAAAAATTGGATGAAAAGAAATGAGTAAAACAATTTCAAAACACTTCCTCTCTTTAACACATGGGGTATATGGTTAGAATTGAATGCAAACATTCTTCAAGCCA
>LPNX010230898.1:137544-178902 GCA_001517045.1 Pseudotsuga menziesii | reverse complement strand
ATTTATGGGTTCGTTGGTTTGCTATATAGGTTATAGTGTTGTGCAATAGCATGCCACAACCATATATCCTCATTTCTTCAAATGTGGTGTAGTGGAAATTATTACTTCAATGATTTTTTCAAACTGTTCGATCCACCCTGCTAAGTCTCCGACCAATGGAAACAAAAGAATGATACCTATGCTCAACCGCTCCAATTATGATTGTCGCAAATCTTATGGATAGCAATGATAGGGATTACTCGGGGTTCCAATAGAATATGTACAATAAATTGTCATATGTACCTACTCGCCAAGATTGCACTATTACAAGAATATATGGTCATATTTCACATACTTGGTCCAATATTGTTTGTATTTTGCAATTCCAATTTCAAGCCATGGTTTCATGTTTCCATTGTAATGTATCAGTGCTTCCTTTGCAATATCAGTTAGACTAACACTAGGATTATAACCAAGGCCTAGAACATGCCAAGAATTATCTAGTGCATAATTAATGTTGTAAAAGGTGATCAGCCCAAGTGGTAGGCTGCCCAGTTTCCACAGCTGTCTGTCCTTGTTCTAAGATAAAAAGAATCACACAATAGTAATTTTTAGACAAAACCAAATGCTTATGTCAGTTCATTGCAGAAACCACAAATAAATCAGTAGGAAACCAAAAGCAAAATGTCAATGTATACTTACTTGTACATGTGTTGCCCCTTTATTCTATTGTACCAACAACATTGAAGCTCAACACCTTCAGGCCTATCCAGTGGCAGCAGTTAAGACTATTTAGGCTACTCTGGGGACCAAAAGAGGATTGCCCACTGCTACCACAGGAGAGGCCCAAAAAATCAGAGTTGTTGCAGTTGGGTAGAACAGACCAACCCCCATTCCTTGCAGCTTGTTGGATTCTAGCAAATGCTAGACTAGCTTTAGTGGACCTAGCAGTACTATGTGTAGGAATATTGAAATAAGAGCTTGAATTAGTAGCAGGATTAAGGTCATTTTGATGGTGATCCAAGGCAATTGGTAGGGCACTTGCAGAGGGTGTAGCAGACATGGATGGCTCATTTTGTGTGTTGAAGACAGGCTGTTCTGCAACTACAGTTCTCTTGGCCCTCTTATTCTTTCTGCAACCCCTGCCAATAGGTACAGTCCTCAGAGTTCCTCCTTTGGTCCAGTACCTTCTGCAGGTCTTGCAGAAATGACGAGGTTGTGATAAACTATAGTTGTTGTAGTAGCATAACTTGGTGTTGGTGGACTCGCATCTAGGGCTTGTTTAGGCTGATGTTTCACCCTTCTCTCAAGCAATGGATGTGAACATGAAAGAAAGTCTTCACCACTTGGCCTAAACCCTCTTTCCTAACTCCGGCTGGGGTGGAACCCGTGACCGTTGAGTAGCAGCAGCAAAGACAGTGCGAGGAATCCCCACGCAGACAAAATCATGAACAAAACTACAAGCAAAAACCAAATAAACAATCATTCTGACATGTACATGTATATACCTGTGGCCAATCGGTGGAATCCATGCAGATTTGAACAGGGCTGAGCATCATTGTTCTATAAACCAAGTACTCTAAACTCACCTACTTCTCCACAGCCACACTACTGCAAATTATGATCAACAAATACAAGCCTTATAATCTCATATAAAGACCACTCAGAACATAGAAATTGCAGAGGAAAAGAACAAAAGAAATGATGGAGGTGGCTGGGGTGGAACCCGTGACCGTTGAGCAGCAGCAGCAAAGACAGTGCGAGGAAGCCCCATGCAGACAAAATCATGAACAAAACTACAAGCAAAAACCAGATAAACAATCATTCTGACATGTATGTGTATATACCTGTGGCCAATCGGTGGAATCCATGCAGATTTGAACAGGGCTGAGCATCATTGTTCTGTAAACCAAGTATTCTAAACTCACCTACTTGTAATACCCCCATAACATTATTTTTATTTTTCATGTTTTGAAAAATTATTATTTTTTATATTGTAATGAGTTATAAAACTCAAAGACTGAAATAACTTTTGCACAAACAAACATTTTATTTATTTATTAATAAATAAAATGACACTTGGAGAACTCAACTACATGAGGGGACACCAACCATGGCACCAATGGACATGTGTAAGCAAGTTAAGAGTGATTGACACCAATCAAATCTAATCCAAAGCTCAACAACCAGACAAGATCCTAAATCATAGGGATTTAGGGATCTGATTAGAGATTTGATTGGGGATGGCATAAGACCTGGGCAAAGTTATTTATATGAGTGCACTGGAATAGCATGGGACGCCGTGTTGTGCATGGGAAGAATGATTGTTGAGCATTCTTCTATTTTTTTTATAATTCCATCGTGAGAACTTGTTACGGACTCGAGGTTGAGTGCCGCAAGGAAGTGTCTTGCTGTTCGGGTGCATGGTTGGTGATCCAGCTCGGGGGTAGAGCGGAGCAAACCGTTGAGTTGCTGCCTCCTATGGTTGGGAGGAGTTGATTCTTCAAGTGTGTTTTTACCTTGGATTCAAGTAAGTAGATTTGATTTATATTCTTACTCATAGATCTGTAAATCTGGAGTTTCTGAATTTATGGTCAATACTGCTTCATAATCAATTGTTTAGTTAGAGTTTATTTGAATGGAAAGATCTGTGATTTCAAAATGCAAAATTATTGATGGAAATTACAATATGTATATCGTTTTGGATCTGTTGTATTTACATAGTTTTTGTTTTTTACTCAGACTCTACGTGATCTTCTAGATCCGCTAGGAAAATTCATAGTTAAACTGCTACTCAATACTGAAACTTCAATTCCATCATCACGGCAGTGTAAAATTCAATTTTTATTTATTTTTAAATCCTTCCTCTGTATACAGTTTCTTCTTGGCTACGTTTTCCTTCTTTTTTTTATCTGGAAAGATGTGACTTCCTCGATCATTACGGTTTGATAGATTCCTTGTATGAGATTTCTATCTTGCTGCGTTTTAATTTACGATCTTATCATTGAACTCATTTTTTCTCTCTGAATGCCTTGACCACGATTTGCGTTTTGACCTTAGGACTGTGTATGTGTTTTTCTGGAGGATCTGTAATATGCGTTTTATTGTTATTATAAAACTCAGATTCGTTTCGGTTTGTAGGATTAAATATTTGGCTGCGTCTTTATTTTTACTATAAATTACAGTTCTTTACATACCAAATATTTCTCTATTTTTCAATTAAATCCTGGTTTGTGTTTGCAGTTTTTTTTATATTTTATTATAAAATTTATAGATCTAGATTAGATCTGAATGGTAGCTTGATTAGTTCCATATCTCCATTTGCAACCAGTTTCCATGGTTTGTCTGTTTTTTTTTAATCTTATTTATGTATCTGCGGCTCTTTTGGTGGTCGATCTTTAGAAGGCTTTTAACTTTCTTTTGGTGGTCGATCCATTAGCTTTTCAATTTGTATTTTTTTTCCTCAATATAAGACTTACCCTACAGATTATTGACTGTATTTGTCAAACCGTAAGCTCTGGCCTTTCTCTGTTTCGTCTTGTTTGTAAGTAGAAGTTTAGGCGACTTTGTTCTTTGTTTTTTTTTTTTATATCGTCGAGTGTCTGCACTCCCTTCTTTTAGATTAAAGCCAGTAAGTTTATGCAGGCCTGGCTATTGAACTCATTGGAGTTATCTCCCCGTTGCTTTAGCATCCCACCCTAGATTAGCGCAGGTAATTGGCAATCTGTATCTCGTCAAATTTTATCTTAAAATCTTTTGTGATAGTTGATCGCTTTCTATGATGGGATAGTATTAATTTTCTTGAACCGACTTTGATCTTGGTGTTTGAGTTGCTTGAAGATTGTATTAGTATGTCTACGCAAAGAATTTCCAAAAAAGTGTGGGTTAATGTGAAATGCACATTTGTGAGCTACATTAAATTAAAGGATAGAGTATGGTGAAATATAAACTATATCATGAGAGTGAATATTATCTTGGTTATGAGTTATTTTATAAACTTTGTTTTATATATTTTATGTTCTTTAAAATAAAATGGAAAAAAAAATGTGTTGGCATATGCTATACGTTCATTAAAGTAATATTTTGTACCACTTAAGAGATTAGGTTTATATAAGTTAAAATCTTCAATACAAAGAAAATGTTATTATAAAATAAAATGTTGTTCTAATAAAAATAAGATTTTATGTAATTGGTATATTTTGGGCAATTCACACAGATGATATGTTCTTAGTTATAAAGTGGAGGTTCTATCTTAGTGGGTATTGTATTTTGTGCTTTGTGATATATATATATATATTTTATTTATAAAAAGAAAAGAAAAAAGAGAGAGAAAATATTTATAGGGGTTGTTATGACATTTTATCTTTTCAAAGCAAATAAAGATATTGGAAATTCTATAATAAGACATGTTATGGAAAGTGTATAAGGTTATTTAGTTCTCATATCCTGAAGGTTATAATTTATTATATATACATATTAAGTTGTGGAGGTTTATTTACAAAATGGATAGTGTTTAGGTAATGATTGTTTTCATTATGAAATTTTCGTTTTTAAATTGGATTTTGGGGGTTGTTTTTAGTATAGATTACAATTGACATTTTGGGGACGTTACATTGTGGTATCATAGCCCAAGTTATGACACTTGGCCCTATGGTGTCTACACACGTATTTACGAAAACTAATAGTTGTAACTTTTTGTTCGTATTTCTTGTATAGCAAAAAACTGTCTTACTAAAACTGCAGGAAGATATGGCCAGAAGACGATCCCCTACTCCACCTGCTCGGGTTGAACTTAATAATGAGGATCCCCCTAATAACAACGTTGTTAATTTTGAGATTCTACAAACAGTGAGGGACTTACAAGAAGAAATTATGAACTTTAAGGCTGAACATGAAAGGGTACTGAAAACCCAAGAAGACTTAAATGAAGCCCTACTTTTTAAACTGCAGGAGATAACTAATGAAAAGAAAAAAAAGAAATGTAGACAAGAAAACTCATCCTCGGACTGTCCTTACTCTGACGGAAGTCATTTATCTAGTGAATCAGAGTATTCTAGCGATAGTTCTGAGGGTAGACATAGGAAGAAAAGAAAATATAAAGATGAGCTAACAAAAGAATTCAAAAAAATAAAACCTCCTACCTTTGACGGCGAAGTCAAAAATGGAGAAGAATTTGAAACTTGGCTCTCAGGGATGAAGAAGTACTTCTCTATGTACAATTACTCCAACTCCATGAAGGGAAAAATGGTCATCTTCAATCTCGTCGAAAATGCGGAGATTTGGTGGCAAGACTTAAAAAGAGCAAAACGAGTAAATGATTGGAAAGTAAGCTGGAACTGGTTTAAGAAGGAATTTAAAAAGGAATACCTCTCAGAATATCACTACGAAGGGAAAGCTAAAGAATTTTATGAGCTAAGATTAGGATCCATGTCCATGCATTATTTTTGTACTAAATTCTTATCCCTTTTAAGATATGTTCCTTACTTAAACGAAGAAAAACCTAAAATACAAAGGTTTCTAGGTTGCTTGCCTAACTTTTATAAAGACAAACTAGAGTTTGATGAACCGAAAACTTTGTATGAAGCAATGAGAAAGGCCAAACTAACGTATGACCAATCGAAGAGTAAAAGTGAAAATCCCTTTAATTTTAAGAGAAGAGATGGAAATGGTTTTAAGAAAAGAGAGTTCAAACTTTTTAATAATAAACATAAAGGTTTCCAGAAAAGTACCTTTAAGGACAAACAACCAACACTAAGAACAGAATATAAACAACCTATGAGAACTGCTGAGTATAAAGATACTACTTTTAATAGGAAAAGTGAAGAAATAAAAAGAGAACCCTTGCAGTGTTGGGGTTGTGGGGGGAGTCATTTCTATCGGGATTGTCGTCATAAAAAGGATAATCGAAATATTCATACAGTTCGAGAAGCAGCTACAGTGGGGGAAGTTGCTCGGAACATACCGCAGATTAGCGCAGCACTGGACAATCATCAAGCAGATTTTCATCCCTCCATGATTGAGGTAGAAGGTAAGATCCTTGACAAACCTATTTCTATATTAATCGATTCTGGTTCTACCCTAAGTTATATATCTCCTAAGTTAGTAGATTTGTGTAAAATGAGAAAGTATGATTTTGAAAAATCATGGTTAGTGCAGTTAGCCACCAGAACAAAAAGAAAAGTAACCAGTTTTATTTCTAGTTGTGAAGTTCATATGCAAGATTTAATTACAAAAGTAGATTTGAATGTTTTACCATTAGGATCTTACGATGTACTGATTGGCATGGATTGGCTAGAAAAACATAAAGTGGTGCTAAATTGTTTTGAGAAAACTTTTGATTGTATTGATAAAAATGGTGAAAGTAAAATGGTTAGAGGAATTCCAAAGAAGATTCTTACTAGGAAAATTTCTGCCTTGCAATTGAAAAAGTGTGCTAGAAAAGGATGTAAGGTTTTTGCTGTACACATCACCGAAACTAATGTTAAAGAAACAAAACCTAATTTAGAGGATCTTCCCTTTTTAAACGATTTTAAAGATGTCTTCCCAGAAGAGATAACGGGACTACCTCCGAGGAGAGATATTGACTTTACCATTGAATTGGTACCTGGAGCAGTACCTGCCTCGAAGCCTCCCTTATCGAATGAACACACCTGAATTGGTAAAATTAAAATTGCAATTACAGGAATTAATAGATAAAGAATATATTAGACCAAGCGTGTCTCCATGGGGAGCACCTGTCTTGTTTGTTAAAAAGAAGGATGGCACACTGAGGCTATGTATCGATTACAGAAAATTAAATAAAATGACAATTAAGAATAGATACCCTCTCCCCCGCATTGATGACTTGTTTGACCAAGTACGGGGAGCGTCGGTATTCTCTAAAATTGACTTAAGGTCGGGATACCATCAAGTAAGAATTAAGGACGAGGATGTCCATAAAACTACTTTTAGAACAAGGTACGGGCATTACGAGTTCTTGGTCGTACCATTTGGCTTGACCAATTCCCTAGCCACGTTCATGTGTTTAATGAACAGTGTTCTTCACAAATATCTAGATAAATTTATAATAATATTTATTGACGATATATTAATATACTCAAAAAACAAAAAAGAGCATAAAGAACATTTAAAAGTAGTCTTGCAAACCTTAAGAGAACATAAACTTTATGCAAAGTTTAGCAAGTGTGTATTCTTTCAATATAAAATTTAGTACCTAGGTCATGTAATAACTAAGGAAGGTATTTCGGTGGACCCAGATAAAATCAAGGCAATCAATGATTGGCCAGTTCCTAAGGATGTAACCGGGATTCGATCCTTTATGGGAATCACAGGTTACTATCGTAGGTTCATTGAGGGGTTCTCCAGAATTGCTTATCCAATAACCTCACTTCAAAAGAAAGGAACTAAATTCATATGGTCTAATAAATGTCAAGAAATCTTTGAAATACTTAAACACTTATTAACCACCGCACCTATTCTAAGGATTGCAGATCCTTACAAGGACTTCGTCGTATGTACGGATGCATGTTTAGAAGGATTAGGTGGTGTGTTATTACAAGAGGATTATGTAATAAGTTATGAATCAGGAAAACTTAAAATACATGAACGAAATTAAGCAACACATGACTTGGAGTTAGTTGCTATAATACATGCTTTAAAGATGTGGAGACATTACTTAATAGGAAGAAAATTTACCTTAATGTCGGATAATATAAGTTTAAAATATTTATTTGATCAACAAAACTTGAATGCTCGCCAAGCAAGGTGGCTAGCGTTTTTGAGCGAGTATGATTTTGAAATTAAACACATAAAAGGAAAAGAGAATAAGGTGGCAGATGCCCTGAGTAGAAATGCCATTCCCCTTTGTTCAACTGCCTTCAGTAGTTATAAAACAAATCTCAAAGATTTAATAAAAGAAGCAGCTAAAAATGATGAAGAGTACTTAAATATTAAAGAACAATTGGAAACAGATGATAAGGGAAGTTATTCAGCTTATTCTATAAGCTCAGAAGATTTGTTAGTCTATAAAAATCGATTATACATACCAGATTCTGAAGAAGTAAAATGGCTAATTCTTAATGAACTACATAAGAAACCATATTCCAGACATCCAGGTTACCAAAAGATGATAACTAAGTTAAGAAAAAGCTATTATTGGCCTAACATGAAGAATGATGCTGCAAATTACCTAGCTAGGTGTATTGAATGTCAACAAGTAAAAAATGAACATCAACATCCTGCTGGGCTACTACAACCCTTACCTATTCCAGAATGGAAATGGGAGATAATAAGCATAGATTTTATAATAGGATTACCTAAAACAAATAAGCAACATGACTCAATAATGGTAGTTGTGGATAAGTTAAGTAAAGCTGCTCACTTCATACCTGTAAAGTCTACTTTCAAAGCAATTAATATAGCTGATATTTTTATGAAAGAAATATTTCGGTTGCATGGTATTCCAAAGGTTGTGATTTATGATAGATTTGTGAAATTTACTGGTAACTTTTGGAAATCCTTGTTTAAAAGTTTAGATACACAACTAAATTTTAGCACTGCTTATCATCCTCAAATGGATGGACAAACTGAAAGAACTAATCAAGTGTTAGAAGATATGCTGCGAATGTACGTAATGGATAAACCAGGTAAATGGGAAGAGTATTTGCATTTAGTAGAATTTGTTTATAATAATGGGTATCAAGCTTCTTTAAAAATGAGTCCATTTGAAGTTTTGTATGGCCGGAAATGTCGCACTCCTGTGTCTTAGGATAACCCTGCTGACAGGATTGTTCTAGGACCAGACATGTCAAAAGAAATGGAACAAATGGTGAAAGAGGTACAACAAAACTTAAAAGTTGCCCAGGATCGGCAAAAAAGTTATGCAGATTTAAAACGAACTCCAAGAGAGTTCAATGTTGGGGATCACGTATATCTAAAGGTAAAGTCAAAGAAGATCTCTTTGAGTTTGGAAAAATGTTCCAAGCTGGCACCAAGGTACTGTGGACCTTTTGAAGTGTTAGCTAAGATAGGGCCGGTAGCCTATCAGCTGGCACTTCCACCTAATATAAGAGTGCACGATGTATTTCATGTTTCATTGTTAAAAAAATATATACATGATGCTACTCATATAATTGACTGGGATGTGATTCAGGTAGAACCCGAGGGCGAGTTCCAGAGCGAACATTTCCGCATTCTAGACAGGAAGGAACGTATGCTCCGGAATCGAGCCATCGTTCAAATAAAAGTGCAATGGAAGCACTTCAGCCCTGAAGAGGCAACTTGGGAAATGGAGGATAAAATGCGGGAGGCATATCCCTCCATGTTCCAGAATGAGCAAGGGAGCTCAGAATAAAAAGAACACCGAGGACGGTGTTAAAAATAAGGGGAGGAGAAATGTAATACCCCCATAACATTATTTTTATTTTTCATGTTTTGAAAAATTATTATTTTTTATATTGTAATGAGTTATAAAACTCAAAGACTGAAATAACTTTTGCACAAACAAATATTTTATTTATTTATTAATAAAGAAAATGACACTTGGAGAACTCAACTATATGAGGGGACACCAACCATGGCACCAATGGACATGTGTAAGCAAGCTAAGAGTGATTGACACCAATCAAATCTAATCCAAAGCTCAACAACCAGACAAGATCTTAAATCATAGGGATTTAGGGATCTAATTGGAGATTTGATTGGGGATGGCATAAGACCTGGACAAAGTTATTTATATGAGTGCACTGGAATAGCATGGGACGCCGTGTTGTGCATGGGAAGAATGATTGTTGAGCATTCTTCTATTTTTTTTATAATTCCATCGTGAGAACTTGTTACGGACTCGAGGTTGAATGCTGCGAAGAAGTGTCTTGATGTTCGAGTGCATGGTTGGTGATCCAGCTCGGGGGTGGAGCGGAGCAAACCGTTGAGTTGTTGCCTCCTATGGTTGGGAGGAGTTGATTCTTCAAGTGTGTTTTTACCTTGGATTCAAGTAAGTAGATTTGATTTATATTCTTACTCATAGATCTGTAAATCTGGAGTTTCTGAATTTATGGTCAATACTGCCTCATAATCAATTGTTTAGTTAGAGTTTATTTGAATGGAAAGATTTGTGATTTCAAAATGCAAAATTATTGATGGAAATTACAATATGTATATCGTTTTGGATCTGTTGTATTTACATAGTTTTTTTTTTTAACTCAGACTCTACGTGATCTTCTAGATCCGCTAGGAAAATTGATAGTTAAACTGCTACTCAATACTGAAACTTCAATTCCATCATCACGGCGGTGTAAAATTCAATTTTTATTTATTTTTAAATCCTTCCTCTATATACAGTTTCTTCTTGGCTGCGTTTTCCTTTTTTTTTTATCTGGAAAGATGTGACTTCCTCGATCATTACGATTTGATAGATTCCTTGTATGAGCTTTCTATCTTGCTGCGTTTTAATTTACGATCTTATCATTGAACTCAATTTTTCTCTCTGAATGCCTTGACCACGATTTGCGTTTTGACCTTAGGACTGTGTATGCGTTTTTCTGGAGAATCTGTAAAATGTGTTTTATTGTTATTATAAAACTCAGATTCGTTTCGGTTTGCAGGATTAAATATTTGACTACGTCTTTATTTTTACTATAAATTACAGTTCTTTACATACCAGATCCATCTCTATTTTTCAATTAAATCCTGGTTTGTGTTTGAGGTTTTTATTTTTATTATTATAAAATTTATAGATCTGGATTAGATCTGAATGGTAGCTTGATTAGTTCCATATCTCCATTTGCAACAAGTTTCCATGGTCTGTCTGTTTTTTTTTAATCTTATTTATGTGTTTGCGGCTCTTTTGGTGGTCGATCTTTAGAAGGCTTTTAACTTTCTTTTGGTGGTCGATCCTTTAGCTTTTCAATTTGTAATTTTTTTCCTCAATATAAGACTTACCCTACAGATTATTGACTGTATTTGTCAAACCGTAAGCTCTGGCATTTCTCTGTTCCGTCTTGTTTGTAAGTAGAAGTTTAGGCGACTTCGTTCTTTGTTTTTTTTTATATCGTCGAGTGTCTGCACTCCCTTCTTTTAGATTAAAGCCAGTAAGTTCATGCAGGCCTGGCTATTGAACTCATTGGAGTTATCTCCCCGTTGCTTTAGCATCCCACCCTAGATTAGCGCAGGTAATTGGCAGTCTGTATCTCATCAAATTTTATCTTAAAATCTTTTGTGATAGTTGATCGCTTTCTATGATGGGATAGTATTAATTTTCTTGAACCGACTTTGATCTTGGTGTTTGAGTTGCTTGAAGATTGTATTAGTATGTCTACGCAAAGCATTTCCAAAAAAGTGTGGGTTAATGTGAAAAGCACATTCGTGAGGTACATTAAATTAAAGGATAGAGTATGGTGAAATATAAACTATATCATGAGAGTGAATATTATCTTGGTTATGAGTTATTTTATAAACTTTGTTTTATATATTTTATGTTCATTGAAAAAAAATGGAAAAAAAAAATGTGTTGGCATATTATGGATTATGCTATACGTTCATTAAAGTAATATTTTGTACCACTTAAGAGATTAGGTTTATATAAGTTAAAATCTTCAATACAAAGAAAATGTTATTATAAAATAAAATGTTGTTCTAATAAAAATAAGATTTTATGTAATTGGTATATTTTGGGCAATTCACACAGATGATATGTTCTTAGTTATAAAGTGGAGGTTCTATCTTAGTGGGTATTGTATTTTGTGCTTTGTGATATATATATATATATTTTATTTATAAAAAGAAAAGAAAAAAGAGAGAGAAAATATTTATAGGGGTTGTTATGACATTTTATCTTTTCAAAGCAAATAAAGATATTGGAAATTCTATAATAAGACATGTTATGGAAAGTGTATAAGGTTATTTAGTTCTCATATCCTGAAGGTTATAATTTATTATATATACATATTAAGTTGTGGAGGTTTATTTATGAAATGGATAGTGTTTAGGTAATGATTTTTTTCATTATGAAATTTTCGTTTTTAAATTGGATTTTGGGGGTTGTTTTTAGTATAGATTACAATTGACATTTTGGGAACGTTACAACCTACTTCTCCACAGCCACACTACTGCAAATTATGATCAACAAATACCAGCCTTATAATCTCATATAAAGACCACTCAGAACACAGAAATTGCAGAGGAAAAGAACAAAAGAAATGATGGAGGCGGCTGGGGTGGAACCCATGACCATTGAGCAACAACAACAAAGACAGTGTGAGGGCCATAATTGGTGGTGCGAAAGAATAAGAATGCTATGCAGTGGCTCTCCAACACTGCTATGCACCAGAGAAACTCAGCAGCATACGCAGGGTGCACGCAGGCTTATGGTGGAGCACTGGTGGTGAAGGGCCCGGGCATAAATTTGGAATAAAATAACCCCAAACATATTGGATATTTATATAGTTAAAAAAAACCCTTATTACCCCTAATATACCACCAATATATTAACTTTTAATTTTTAATTTTTAACCACCCCAACATGAACGGACGTGATATCATATTGGTCCCTAGGTGACGCCCCCGTGGCGACTCACGATTCAAAGAAGATCCCTCAAGCAATGAGGAATATGAAGAACTCAATTTTTGAAGAATCTCTTATCCATCTTATGATTTGGATAAAAAATGATGTTGTTGTGAATGAAGAAGATGATGAAGCTGAAAGGATTCTACCCACGAAACAAATAAAGATAAGTGTTCAATTGTCATTTCATGATATTGTTTGGTTATGCATTTGTTTATATTCAGTTGATGTGTTATGCATGATAGAATGTTTGCATTAATGACAATATACTACTAATATGCATGTGATGGGTAAGTAGCTCATGGTGCTATACAACTCTCTATTGCTACTTATCTAGAATGAAGCCTCTTTGCTGACATATTGGATCAGTGCACAATCTCAATTATGTCATGGTAGAGATGGAAGGCATCTAGAAAGTTTTCGTGAGATATGGATGAATGTTGTATTGACTAAAATTGTTGCATGATTATATCTTTATGCATCAGAATTTATCATTATGAATATGCCTTATGAAATGTTCTAACCATACAACTAATGCATTGACTTGTAGATAAAAATCGCATACAATCGCCTACAAGAAAAGAAGGATGAGACTTGTTCCAAAGAACAAGCGACGACAGTTCAAGAAATAATAGAAAATGAAGAATAGTATGACGAGACTTCAAGAGGTCCCAGACACAATGCAGTTATGTGACACTGTTGAGCTACATCATTGATGCAAAACCTTCCAGCTATGAAGAAGTAGACAAGAAGAAAGGGAAGGAGAGTACCAGTTCAAGAAGAATGATGTCTAGGATGCATTATCTGCAAGTTCCATCATGCAATAGATGGCAACATCGTGGGATAGAAGTCAAGATTCGTAGCACGAGGCGTCTCACAGAAAGAAGGCATAAACTACGAAGAGACATTTGCAGCCACTAGAGGTAAAGACACATGATAGGCAAACTCATGTGTGCAAATTAAAGAAGGCCTTGTACAAGCTCAGAAGACACCCATGGGATAACACATACATGAGAAGCTTGAAGATCACCTAGAGTGATGAAGATCTTAACCTTTTCCACAAGGTTGAAGATGAAAGCCTATAGAGGATGACAAGCTCACAGATGAGTGCAAGAAGAACGTTTTCAAGATAAAGGATCTTGGTATCCAGTGACCCTAGATGGATACATATAATATTAGTAGCAGAGGGAGCTACTTCTCACTCCAGTACATAATGTTTCAATGCATAGAGTATGAAAAACAGAGGGAGAATGATGCTCCACTTCAAAGGGAGTGACTGCGGAAGATCCTGAGGTTCGACATGGTACGACAGGATGGATAGCTTACAAATGGCTCTAGGCTTTATTGAGAGTAAAGCAGATTCCAATATTTACTTCAAGGTTGAAGGCGGAAAACTAGTGATGCTCCTGTTATATGTCAATGACTTGTTCCTGACAGAAAAGAGGAACTCATTAAAGTTGCAAGAAGGAGACTTGTTGTCGAGTTCGAGATGAAGGACTTGGATATGATGCACTACTTTCTAGACATGGAGGTGTGGAAGAATGCAGATGGAATCTCCCTGAGACAAGGGAAGTATGCAGTAGAGATCCTGAAGAGGTCTAGGATGATGGACTACGAGGCCATGACCACACCTATGACATCGAACATGAAGCTATTGAGTGATGCTTCGTCAGAGTCGGTTGATGCCACGATGTATCGTCGGATGATTGGGTCCTCGATGTACCTGACGAATACGAGACCCGATATTTGCTTTGCTATGAACACATTGAGCCAGTTCCTGAAAGATCCGAGACATGTTCACCTGATTGCTACAAATCATATTCTGATGTACCTAAAGGGTACAGTTGATTATGGGCTCAAGTATGGGGTGAATCAAAAGATTAACTTGGAAGGTTATGTCGATTCGGATTGGGTAGGCAATGCCATTGATAGGAAGAGCACTTCGAGGTGCCGCTTTAGTATGGGATCAGGTGTGATCTCTTGGTTTAGCAAGAAGCAATCCTGTGTGCCACTGAGTACAGCCGAAGCAGAGTATGTCGCAGCTTGTTCAGCTAGTTGTGAGGCAGTGTGGCTGAGGAAGCTACTATCTGATTTGTTTGATCTCCAATTGGATGCTACTTGTATATATTGCGACAACCAGAGTTGTGTGAAGTTGTCGAAGAACCCGGTGTTCCATGACATGTCGAAGCATATCGAGATCACATATCACTATATCATGGATATGGTGCAGAGAGGAGCAATGAAGCTCCAATATGTTGCGACGAACAAGCTGATAGTTGATGTGTTGACCAAGCCATTAGCCAAAGTGAAGTTTGAGTACTTAAGGGAGAAGCTAGGTGTTCTCTAGATCGAGGTTCCTTCCAAGGGGAAGTGATGAGTCCGTGTGCCCTTCTGACATGGTGGTAGGATTGGTTCCTCCCATGGTCAGATGTAAGTGCAGAACCCTTTTGACATGGTGGTTGGATTGGTTCCTCCCATGGTCAGTGGTAAGTGCAGAGCCCTTCTGACATGGTGGTAGGATTTTATTTCCTCCCATGGTCAGATGTAAGTGCTGAGCCTTTCCAACATGGTGCAGGTCGAGCCTCCCATGGTCAGATGTAAGTGTTGAGCCTTTCCGACATGGTGCAGTTCGAGCCTCCCATGGTCGGATGTAAGTGTTGAGCCTTTCTAATATGGTGGCAGGTTGGGCCTCCCATGGTCATATGTAAGCGCAGATCCTTTCCCTGAATAGTAGATGGTGTGTCCTACCATGCCGATGGTATGTAAGTGCAGAGCCTTTCCTCGGATGGTAGATGGTGTGTCCTACCATCCCGATGGATGTAAGTGCAGATCCTTTCCCCGGATGGTAGATCGTGTGTCCTACCATGCCAGTGGATGTAAGTGCAGAGCCTTTCCTCGGATGGTAGATGGTGTTTCCTACCATGCCGGTGGATGTAAGTGTTGAGCCTTTCCTTGGATGGTAGATGGTGTGTCCTACCATGCTGATGGATGTAAGTGTTGGGATTTTCTGACATGGTGATAGACTGGGCCTCCCATGGTTAGATGTGAGTGTTGGGCATGCCTTTCTGACATGGATGTTGGATGTGTTCCTCCCATGGTCAAATATAAGTGCTGGACGGGCCTTTCTGACATGGAAGCTAGATGTGTTCCTCCCATGGTCAGATATAAGTGTTGAAGAAGATGAAGACCTACATGGAGGCTAGGCCTACAACCAGCATGAAAAAGGGTTGGCTCTATAGAAATTCTTGTGACGAGTAGAATTGAGAGATAGCACCATTTGATCAAGATAGAGGAAGCAGTGATGATGATGATCCAATGACGAATACTTGTGCTAACGNAGTGTTGATGTATTTGTAACTTCAGAATGTATTCACTTGTATATTTCATATATTGTATTTCATTGGTCCCCGATGTTCCTATCGGGAGAATCATTAATGCAATCAAGTCATGTAAAGTCACAGAGGTTAACCCTCCTTGTTGATTAGGAGGAAAAGTCCCTACAGTTGTGGGGCACTAGGGTTATTAGACTCTCCTAGAGAAGTCGGCCCTGGTAAGTAATTGTCAAGTCAGAAACTAGTATAAATAGAGAGTGAGTCTCTCTATTTGTAACACACACTCACCCAACTATAGCGCATAGGTGAGAGAAGAGGAGCTCACACAAGTGAGAGACATAACGACTGTTGGAGATCAAATTTCTGTTTTTGGGTTTTACTATTTCCATTGGTGCTCATTCTATCTTTGAGGAAGTTGCGGGGTTTTCTCCTTTATGGTTTCCCCGAGGAAAATCTTTGTGTATATTGTCTCTTGTGATTGATTGTTGTGCATGTTATTCTTTCAGATAAGATCTTAAGATCATATTGCTTAAATGATAAAAATGCAACAAGGCATACCATTTACATATCACCATAACTACATGAGGGGACTTTTCCCACAAACCTCTCACATGCATGCAATAATTGATTTTAATAAGATAGAAGGTGGATGGATTCATTTACGGCACATGGTGGGACAAATAGATAAATTCTAAGGTTGACACTTAGCTATTGAGGATTTAATTTTCCACTGCCCCCCTTTCTTCTTCCCCTTTAGTGGAATCATATCTCCTTTTACACTCTACACAACCATCTTGTATTGTTATATTATATTCCAAGATTAATATTTACACAGTTTAATTATACCATGATACACCTAACACATGGTCCACACATGTATATTTACATCATACTTGCTTAGACATTCACTAAATGGGCCTTAGACTTGAGCTTCACACTAGGTAACCATACATATTTTCAACATTTACATGATTTGAGTTAATACACATCAAGGGTCATAACTGGGGTATTACGTCCCCATTCCCCTTGGAATATCAATGGCCTCAGTTTGCTCAAATTTTAGAAAAAAAATGGGTATGCCTCCCCCATGGAATCCTATAGCTCCCATTTAACCTCATTAGGGTCAAATTTCTCCCATTACAACTTTACTTGTCTAATGGATTTGATTCATATTAATGTTACTTTCATGTTGAGGATGTGCAATGGCTATGTTTGGAACTCTCCCTATGGTTCCACCTAGATCACATCCCAATCGATCATATGGTAGGATCATGGACATATTTCTTAAGCAAGGAAACATGGAAAACATTATGAGGTTTAGTGTTAGCAAGCAATGTCATTTTATATGCAACTAGCCATATCATATCAAGCACTTCAAATGGCCCACGATATCTTGGTGCCAGCTTGGAAAGTGTACCAAGCTTCAAGGAATTCTTCCTTGGCCTCAGTCAAAGGTAAACATAATCCCCAACTCAAAATTCTTTATGCACCCTATTTTTAACTGCGATTTTCTGCTTGACTTGGGCCACCTTCAATTTCTACCTAATTTTAGAAACTTCTTGCTCCATTTCCATTAGATTTTTTTAACCCAAGCAAAATTATGTTTACTAAATTATCCTAACTCATTGGTGTCTTGCAACTTATGCCATATAAAACCTCAAATGGGTTCATTTTCATTGATGATTGATTCCCATTATTACATGCAAACTCTACTAGATGTAGATAATATTCCCACTTGGAGGGTTTGCTCATCACATGCATGCCAATTTGGCTTTATATATGACAGGGATACAAAATTTACATTTAACTTCTAGAAAATTCTTTTTGCATACTTGGAACAATCCTAACAATCATAGCCTCTTGAACGTTGTGCAAATTTCTAACAAAGCCCTTCTGATGTGGATAATTTATGAGAAAATGTTATTATCCA
The DNA here is from genome assembly GCA_001517045.1 of Pseudotsuga menziesii. NCBI lineage: Eukaryota > Viridiplantae > Streptophyta > Pinopsida > Pinales > Pinaceae > Pseudotsuga > Pseudotsuga menziesii. Next base: position 161,102 of record LPNX010230898.1, on the reverse strand, counting down.
CATCCATAGCATTAAACAGGCTCCCTTTGCTTCCCTCCTATCAATTCAATTGGCTTAGCCTTTCCTTGTGCTAGTTTATTTTTTTGATTTTTGTAATATGGGGCTTGAACCCTTTCTTTCTTTGATAAAGATTTCTACCTCTCATTTTCCTTCCATGTCTGATGGAATTTTGGCTTGCTTTTATTATGATCGTAACAATATTTAGCATTTCTATTGGCCTCATCCAAATTTTGAGGTTTGTCAAACTCAATCATGTCCCTATAAGATTGAGGCAATCCATTTAGGAAACGTTGGATCTTCACCTTTTTATCTCAGATGTATTTGGCATATCTTGGTAGTTCCAATAATTTATTTTCATATTCATCCATGGTCACTTGGGCTAACTTTAGCTCATTAAATTCTTTGACTTTATCATCATAGTTTCTATCATAGAGATACTTTTCTTGAAAGTGCTTCTTGAATTGCTTCTAAATCATTTTCCTCTCGTTGATTTTCTTAACTAGTTTGAGATGTACCCACCAAATTGATGCCCTGCCCTTAAAATTAAACGTGGCCACTTTGGCCTTCATGTTTCCAGAGTAATAATGGAATTGGAATTACTTTTTCATCCCAAAAAGGAAATACTTGACTTCTTGCCTAGATTTGACTTCACCATGAAATGTTGGGGGTTTTGACTTTAGAAATTCTCCATTTAATTTGTTTATGAAAGGATTCTTCCTCTTATCCTTGCAAAAATAAGATCTTGAATTGCATATTAAGTCTTCTAAGGTGAATGCCTCACTTGTAGAGGATTTTGATGGTGTGTATGTATTCTCATTACTGGAGGTTCTTCTAGGAATGCAAGACCTCTTGAGAGAATGAATCCCGGAGCTATTCCTACTCCTACTAGCATTGTTTTGATTATGTCCATCATGCAATTTCTTCTGTATGTTTATCAAGCTATGAAGAATGGTTGCATTCAACTAGTTCTATTATTTTTGAGCCTTAGTTTCTCATTATCTGCTCTACGACTTTGAAACTCTACCCTCAAGCTTCTCATGGTATCTGTAATATATGGAGGTTTCTCTTGATTTATATGCCCATTGGACTATGTCTTGCATTTTCAACCTATATATTTTCACCCATGGAAATTTCAAATTCATCATGGGTCTTGTGCATTATCCATGACAAGGACTCTATTAAATTAAGTATCTTTAATTCCGACATCTAATTGTCTCTGATATAACACTATATTTGCACTTATTAGATACATTTTCGGTACTGTGTCGGCATCTCCTTATTGCGAGTTTACATAATGGGTTTAGATTTCAGCTTAAAGAGGATTGGTTTTTGTAACTTTCCTTAGCTTTGCGTAAGGTCCCGACCCTTGATTTATTCTCCTCAATACCACATGAAGCCATACTTCACCCAACCTTGCTAGTGGAGTAGGACTCCTTTGCTTATTTAGGTAGGTAGGTAGCTTCGACTAGTGGATTTCTTATCTATTTTTATTGGACTGGATCAGGTGGAAACTTGGAAGAAATGGGTAGAAACAGAATTAAAAACGACTTTTCCAAAAAAATTGTAGATAATTTTTCTTTCAATGCATTGGAAACTACCCATATTGACAATTTTTGTCCAATCAAAGTTGCAAGCTCTTTTCTTCTCAATTTATAAAATTTTTGAAAGTACTCCCCCTAAATCTAAAAATGTAAGTTTATCCCTTTTATAAAATCTTTCCAATGACTATACCCATGCTCAATTATGAGCTTAGATCTAAAAGTTACAACTCTCCAAAATTATCATTTTTGCCCAATTTCTATAGTTTTGTTGTTGGTGCATTCAATGTCAGAGACCAACTCCACCTAGTTGTAGAATAAAAATGAGTAAGAAACATTTTTTTTTTTGTATTAGGCACTTATAGAATTTATGATTGCAAGCACTTAGCAACCTCCATCTCAATGATTTGATACTACTATCATTTTTTGCATAAATATGGAATTGTGAACTTTTTACTTTTTGCACAAAGGGACAAAAATTTCTATCTTTCAAGCAATGCAAAACTAAAAAAAATTCACTAGGACAAAGTTGTTTAGTTTATTGAGAATATTGAATGTTGACTAGAACTTTTTTCTATATTGGATGCCTTGGGTCACTTTTCCTCTATTCAATGTTTCTAAAACTACAAAAAAGTGTCTCGGAATAGTGGATTTGACACTCTTTCTTCAACTCCACTCCAAACCACTTTGGAATTCAACCGATTTCTCCACTAGTTTTCTCATGTTTGACCATGTTTCTTATTGACCCAAATTCATCATAAACAGAGCCATTGTAAATGAGTACTATCTCGCTCTTTCAAAACCTGCTAATTTCCATTTTCCAAAATTATGGAGCCAAAGCTACCACCAATACTCATTTACACTTTCATAGATATCATTGTTATGGATTTAAATTTGAAATTTCAACTCCATCCAAATTTGTATGCTCATATTATGCCCAAAATAAGATTTTGGCTCCAAATTTATTTATTTTAATGACTTCATAGTCTTTACTTACTTTAAACCCTTAGACTCTTGAGTCTTTAGTCTTTTTGAAAAGCATCGTGACTCTTCAAAAGTTCAAATTTCCCTTATCCGTTGAAACCAAGTTACCCTGAAGTCTACACATAACAACTAAGATACAAAGCTAGGGCATCTCAATTATCAAAATGGTTTAAGATTGGTGGTATTCATGTAGGTTAATTAAGGTTTTAAGGTCTCAGGCCAATTAAGCATTCAAATATTTCAACAAATATTTCAACAGGTAACATTCCTTCGTCTCAAAGGCACACTTCTTGTGAATTAAACAAAACCACAAATGGAAAAAGGAATTAAAGAGAAAGTAAACATACAAGGTTACTAGCAGTTAACTTATACAAAGGCACACTTCTTGTGAATTAAACAAAATCACAAATAGAAAGAGGAATTAAAGAGAAAGTAGACATACAAGGTTACTAGCAGTTAACTTAAATGTAGTTAACTTATACATTTAAAAGTAGAAGGTTAATCCCAAAATTGTTTAATGAAATCAATATATGAAATATCAAATACAATCCATTAATCACAATCAACACAAAGGAAATCCTTGTTATTCAATCTGTAACAAATGAAACATCCAATGAAGTGCAAAGAATATTATGTATTCAATATAGAAGTTACAAATAAGAAATAATGGAAATATAGTCTAACCACAAAATAATAGATAGATGAGCATAAAACTATCACTTGATTAAAGCAGTATGTATATACAAAGCTTCAAAGTTCGACCCAACTAGACCTCACTATTCTCCCTAATCCCTTCTTTCAATTACATGCTTAGTTTTAAAAATATGAGATTCACAGGCTTGGATCTGAGATCCAACAATAGAGGATCGAATCCTATCTATCTTCCTAATAATAGACATAAAATATTCCTCTGTTTAGCATAATCCAACCACACTGGAATGGATAGTACAAAGTCTTCCAACTTTTCATACTGCTGATCACCTCATCATATCTGATACCTGTTACCTCAATGTTGCTTGGTTCAACGTGTCATTTTATTTGTGTATATCTTTTCCTAACCATCTCATCTCACTAGCTCTCTGATTAAACCTACAGTTGCAAAATACATGTATGGTTACAGTGGTTGTGTGGCTTTCCGGTTGACTAGCATGGGAATCACGGGAGAAAATTCCAGGAGCTGACGCCTCGGTAAGGTTTCCTAACAAGGGTTTGGACTGGCAACGAGTTTCGATATGGCATAGCGACTTGATGGATGGAACGTTATCCTGTTGGACGAAAAACCTTGATTATGGTTGAAAACCCTGATCAAATTGGGCTTAGATCCAATATTCCAGGGATGTCTTTGACTAATCACATCATCATAGGTGATTCAAAACTAAATACATATTTGATGTTCATTTACATAAGAAAATATGAGTAAGAGATAATGAAAGTTTGACCTTTACAAAACTCAAGAAGATTCAAAATTATGAAATAGAGAGAAAAAGTCATGCTACAGAAAATTCTGTAATGTGCTTGTAGATTTGTATAAAATTGGTGCTGTAGAATCTTTGAAGCTCCTATAGTAATTCTAGAACCTGCATCAAAACTCATTTTGCTTCAAAACATTTCCAGGATGATACAAAAGATGACTCGATCTCCAAAATAGTAATAAAAAGTTCATGGATTCTTTCTATGTCTAAACCATTAGGATTTAAAGAGTGTCCTACAAAACTTGGGTCCCTAACTCCACCAAAATGTGCAATTTGTTGCTGCTAGTTTTATTCTTTTTCTTTCCTTGGAGCCATCTGGCCTTCCAACACTTCCCCTGTTTTGAAAACCTCTTATTTTTCTTTGTTAGCTTTTGGGAAAAATCACACAACTTGTTATGCTTGGTGACTAGTCTTCTCATCTTCTTACCGATTCCTAGCATTTTCTCATTGCGATTTAATATTTTCATGCTCTAAATTTTCAATTTTCTCCTTAGATTTCTTAAGTTTCTTACGAAACTGCTTCTTAGTCTTAGACTTCTTTCCTTATTATTTTTGGAATGAATCAGTTTCATGTATTTTAATTTGCTCACTGGATTTAGCATAATAGGGCTGATTTGGAAAAGTCCTTTCAACTTCCTATTCTTCATTTGAGAAGGATCCATCTTGAGAACCAATCCCTGGAAAATCGGGAATTGCATTAATGGTTTTATCAAGATTTGCTAGAAAAACAATAATTCTTTTCTCCTTTTCAACAGAGTGATCAGTCTCTTCATCAGAGGTTAACTGAACAGACTCTAGTTTGTCAGAATTTTTGGATTTCCCATACTCAGATATCACCTCCTCCTTATTCAACCTGGAACTTCTTCTCACTTTAGAGGCTTCTTGAACTGATTATGATAACTTATGTTTCTTTGACCTTGCACCAATATCTTCTAAAGAACTTTCAAGATCAATGACATTGTTCTTATTCAAAGAAGGGTTGAAAATTGACTTAGCAATTAATCTAAGTTTGTTGGTTGGCTGAGTGTGTGGTTTCCTTGGAGGATACTTCTGCAATAATTCTTGCTTTTCTTTTAAAAACTCTTTCTGTCCTTTCTTTCTAGGCTGAGTATCAGATGGTCTTTTTGTCTCAAAATTATCAAGTTCTGAAATTGGTTCTACGTTGTTTTTTTCAATCTCAAGTTCAAAAACTATTCCTTGGCCCTTTCTCTTATGGCTATAAACCCTTGAATTACCAACTTCTTCTTAACTCTTTTTAGGAGGGAATTGTAACTTTCATCCAAAGGCATTCTTGCTCTCATCTTTAGATGGCCTAGGGTTCTTAGATTTCTTAGAAGAAGCATCTTCCTGATTACCCTGAGGTTGACCAATTTCAGTCTCGAAATCAGAGAACAATAAAAAATGGTCCCAACTCTAGTGAACCCTATTTAATTCCTCAACAATCAGTAACTTGATTAATGCATGATGAAAAATGCCATGCTGAGTCTTCTGTGGATAAGTTCTAAACTTAGCTAACATTTTGGTAAGACTTTTGAGTAGAAAGTAGGGTAAATTAAGTCTAGCATCTCTATTAATATGCAACAGGAATCTCATTTGATATAGGTAAACAATAGAGTACCTTCCTTCTCCAGTGAAATAACGATGGACCTAACTCTTCCTTTAGTCATGTATGAGGAATTCCTTTCCTACAATTTGAATTTCGGAACTCTGACATGAGAAACTGGTTATAACTAGTAACAACAAAATCTTTATGTTTAAACCAAAGTTCCCCATCAACTGATAATCTTCCAGCCATGGAAATATAAGCTTTAGTCACCTAAAATTTCAGGTCTCCCATACTAGCTTGTTGTCTGTCAAATCCCTCTACAAAATCTCTGGCGATGCCTGCATGATGCCCTTGTAACCTTTGACAAAAATCAAACCACCCAGCTACTTTAAAACTGTCACCAATCTCTGAATAAGCTTCGATCATTCCCATCCCCAATGGTTCATAGCGTACCAGATGACCACTTTTCTTACGGGAAGGCATTTTGCATGAATGGTGACAACACAACTATGTAGAATCATTACTAAAAACCATGAATAACACGGTGAGCACTTCCCAAATGAGAATGAATGAAAGAAATTTGATTCAAATTAGAAGGAATATAACAAAGATTCTACCTTTCGTCTTTTGAGAGTAATTATTAGAAATCGGAAAAGTACAATCAGAAATGACTTATCGCAAGTACCAAATATGCTTTAAACCATGTTGAACGATTTCATAATGATCCTCCCTCATTGGACGGAGGAGGAGCAAAGTTAGCGTTGACTTTGCTCCTCCTCCATCCGATGGAGGGAGTTTTGCTCCACAGCTAGCTCACTCCATTTCGTAATTGCATGTGTAGCCATGTTCACCAAAACTTTCATGACTGACTTTGCTCCTCCTCCATCCGATGGAGGGAGTTTTGCTCCACAGCTAGCTCACTCCATTTCGTAATTGCATGTGTCGCCATGTTCACCAAAACTTTCATGACTAAAAGAAGCTCCAATGGCTCAAACAAATTTGAATTGATGAGACCCAGTCTTCAAAATGATTTAAATGACATATTTAGCAGCACCAAAATTTGAAAATTCTGTACCGCTAAGGTGGGAAACTAGCTGAGTTCCGCTACAAAATTTAGAGGAAATTCTGTAGCATTTTTCTACCCAAAATTATCTACTCCACTACAGAATTTGAAACCCTCCATGATAAGCAAAATATAATACTTATCGAATCTGACAACCGTGCAAAGAATCAAGCTCTAAAAAATACAATGGGATAGGACTATGCAACTTCCAAAATCTCAACAACTTACAACTAATTGAAACATAAAACTTCAAGCAAAGTACAAATATCACACTATAAACAAATCAAGTAAGAAAACATGCAAAATTTGCAAATGGTTAGGTCTTAAAAGAAGATTATCCAAGACCAATCTTAGTTTTGAGGAATAATAATTAAGGTAGCAGATTTAGTTTTTCCAGGGGAAAATATCAGTTCCTTGCTATTTCATTGAAATCAAAGGGAACATTTTTACATCATCAGCATGTGTTGTGCTCATGGAGGGTGTAATACATCAACAAAAGTAACTGCAATATCTGCTTCAGCTAGGCTCATGTAGGAGGGACATCAATCCATACTGTTGTCTACAGCACATGTTCAAGTACCTTAAAAACTTCATAGAGATGAACAAGCTAGGAGAGAAAAACTACATCTGCTTCATACCCTTCATTACATAGAGAGTTCATACTATAACTGGATAGCTAATCCAAAGAAGCAAAAAGATGAGTAGTACAGAAAATTATGTGACTCATCAAATACCTTCATCCAAAGGATGTCAAAAAGACTGCAGCACAGAAAGGTCAAGTGCTGAGGGCTAGAAAAGATAGAAAGTGCCATGATCAATACATTCACCATTGGTGAATTCAGTAAACTGAAGCTGGCCCTGAGCCAGTGTGAATGCTTCTTTGGATAAGCTGTCAGCCATTGTATTGTGCTCTCTCTATATATATGAATGGCAGAGAGTTGGATGAAGTCAGTTTCCAGCTCTCTAATACAATGACACCACCCATCAAGTGAAAGTAATGTAAGAGCTGATCTTTGATTGAACCAATTGATGATGACAGCAGAATCCCCATGAATAAGTAAAGAAGGAAGGCCCATGTATTTTGCACAATGAAGGAGTGTCCACAAGGCCAGCAACTCTAATCCGGTATTTGTGCTCAAGCCTACTCCCATCTTGAAGCAAAAATAGTGTTCTTTACTGAGCAGTAGCTGTACACCTACACCTCCCATATGACTAGTTGATGCCCCATCAAAGAAGCCTGCTGGAAAAGTCAAAGAAGGTGCTGGTCCAATAGTTTTCCTAGTGTTTTTCAGCTGCATATTGACTGGATAGAGCTGTAGATGATTCTTAATGGAGAGGACAATAAAGTATATATCAGGCTTCAAGTCCTCAAAAATACATTTGTTCCTGGTTATCCAGATTTGCCAAGCAAGAAGAAGAGGAAGATACTTCAGAGTATTTCCTAAGCTGATCTAGGAAGAAACATTAAGATGAAAATTTGATTCCCTCCATAAATATGGAATGTCAAGAGAAGATCTGATGAGAGCATTAACTTTCCTGGTAAAGCTGCAACCGTGAAATAGGTGGTCAACAGACTCTAAAGCTGATTTACAAAGACAACACCAGAATGGGCCAATCCAGCCTTTTTTTATCAAGTTGTCACATGTATTGATTCTATTCAATAGACTGAGCCAAAAGAAACAGATGATCTTAAGTGGAATGTGAAATTTCCATATCTTGATCAAGATATTGTCAAGTCTATTAGTAACAAGGGTATTGGCAATAAGATCATACATGAGATTGGCTTTTACCATACCTGAAGACTTATTATACATCCATACCAGTGTATTTGGTTGATTGTTGATACGTATCCCACCATGCTGCAAACCTTTGATATAGTTGGACCGGGTTTCCTTCCATAGTCCACCCAGCTCTAGCTCGTCTGCCAAGATCCAATAATTAGTCGAAGATGTGGCAATGCCTCTGTTGAGTGCATCAAAGAGGGTAAGAATACCATAATCTTCCAAATATGATCTAAGGTCTTCTGGTAGAATATATTTAGAGAAAACACCAGCTATGGGATCAATGCCTACTTTGATATTCTTGCCATTGCCGATCTTCCACCCAAGATATCTAGTAATCCATGACATAGCACGTCTGAAGCCATTCCACATATGAGAGGTACCCTGGACTTTGAAGGTCTTCTGTCTGAGCCAAATATCAACAGGCAAGTTCTTGAGGTATTTGTGCTTGATGATTTGAGACCACAACCCTACACTATTAAGAACAAGTCAGAAACTTTTGTTTTGTAGGGCCAAACTGAACCACTCTAGATTCTTAATGTTCCATACCCCAAGAGTATAGGGCCTGGAGATGGAGAACCAATCTACCAAATGATACTTCTGTTTACCTTGCAAGCAGCCCCATAAAAAATTAAAGATGTATCTCCTGATGTAAGTCAGAATAGTGCTGCGCATACGTGCTAGTGTGAGCCAGTACACAGCAAGACTCATCAAGACAGATTTGACAAGTACCAATCTACCACCAAGAGAGAGTAGCTTGCAGGTCCAATTGCTCAATTTTTTTTCGAACTTCAGTAAAAACCATCTCCAGTCCTTTATGCCATACCCCAGTGGCTTGAGGTAGTATCTCAGGTACTTAAAACCAACAGCAATAGGTTCCATCTTGTATGGCATGAAATTAAAAATTTGTTGTCTAACCGGTTCCTCAATGTTATTGAAAAGAAAGGAAGACGTATCTGCATTGATCTCCATTTCGGTTGCACAACAAAAGGTGTCTAGCAGATTTAGTTACTAACATAAATATTGAACTTCCTTTATCCACCAATACCATTGAAGCCTTGCCAAACTTCAAACTTTCCTAAGGCACTAAAGCCATTGGAGCATTTTCCAATATCGAACTTTCCTTATGTATCATGGCTATCAAGGCCTTTTCAAATATCAATCTTTCCTTAGGTGTTGAATCCAATTGAACTATTTCCAATATCAACCTTTCTATAGGTGTTGAAGCCATCATAACCTTTTTCAATATCGATGTTTTAAACTATTTCATGATCATTGGAGCCCTTGCAAACATTTCATGGCCATTAAAGGTCTTCTTGTTGTCGATTTTATTAATTTCTTCATAGCCATCAAAGCCCTTTCAAACATTGATCTTTGTGACTTCTCTATAGCCATTGAAGCTCTTATTAACATTGATTTTATTAACTTCTATGTGGCCATCAGAGCCTTCACAGACATCAATTTTTCTAACTTCTATATGGCCATCAAAACTCTTATTGGCATTAATTTTTCAAACAATCCCACAATTAAATGGGATTTTCTTAACATTAATTATTCAAATGAGCTCACAACTAAAGGGACTTTCTGGGCTTCAATTTTCCAAATAGGCTGCAAATACATTATGACCATATTCAAATTTCTACCAAAATCAAATTTCATTCATAATCGAATTGCTGCCATAATCAAAATTCTACTATAATTGAATTGGGCATTTTATCGAACACTTCATATGGAAACTAAAATTCTTATCTAACCATCCAAATTTTGTGCCCAATATAACCCAATGCTATAACCATCAATTTTCTCCAATTCTGCTTACCCATAATTGATTGTTTAACCTTATAACGTGCTACATGAACATTTCACAAGTCACTCAACCGATTTTAATACTTGTATCCCATCAATAAGCTACGTGAAATTACAAATTTCCCTTACTCTATGAGATTAAATAATTAATGATCATAATTATACCATATTAATGCCCATAATAACTAAGTCTTAAAATCAAAGTTTTGCTACCATTCCATAGCATCCCCTTTCGACAATCCCAATTGATGGACATGTAGCTACTATTACAGGCTTCCAAATTTTCACCCCTTAGAGACTAAATCCCCATGACAATAGCGATTTAAGGATCCTAGGAGGAAACCAATTTCAATAAAATGCATGTGCATGTGTGAAAATTAAAATGCATTAGATATAACAAACACATTTACACACAACCTACAAGATGCATGATTTTTATAACATAGAAAAACATAAATTTTGCAAATTCATAAACAATGATGAGGGACTTATTATTTTTAACTAAAAAAGGTCCAAGAAATTGACTGTGTACAAGCGATTTTCCGCCCAACCCCCAATAAAGGCTATAAGGCTACCAAGGAAAAGGAAACAACTATAGGGTGTAACTCTCTTAGCCAAACCCATATGTTCTCATGCTCAACCAATTTTCCCACCACCGAACAATTACAAAGATCTCTTCTATCATCAACAACCAAGGAACCCTCTTCCACTACCCACAAAACACAAGGAAGGCATACTCTTTTATTGTTGAATAGTCACTCAAAGTACCCATCCCTTACAATACTCTTCAATGCGTGTAAAAATAGTCCAATATGTTGTATTCTTTTTTAGAATTGCCTACCAAAACATTTATTGGCTCTCAAGCATTCAAAGAATAAAAAATGTGCAATGGGTGAAGGTTTTTATTAGTTAACCCAACCTCTAGGCTCAACTACAACCATCATTCTTTCCTTTAAGCTTTGCGATTTTCTTTGAATGGTATTGATTGCAATCAATTTCCAGATTTCTCATGGATAACAAAAGAACACAATTTGAACAATATGAAGAGTGATTGAGTGTGGGAGTGTTGGATCAAATGCCTAAGTTAGTGGAAGGAGAGGATTGGGTGATGTGATGATTCATGTCACTTTTGACTTTAGGAATGTGGGACTCTTACAATTCACATATGTTGGTAATCAACCCCACCAACCTCTCACATGCAATCAATGATTTGTTTTAATAAGTCAAAGAAGGTGGATGGATTCATTTAAGACACGTGATGGGGAAAAATGGACGAGTTCTATGGTTGACACATGGCAATGGAGGATTTACTTTTCCATAGGCCCCCTTTCCTCTTCCCCTTTAGTTGAATCATAGCCCATCTTAAGCTCTATGCAACCATCTTGGACCATCATATTGTATTCCAACATTAGTATTCACCTAGCTTGATTATACCATGCCAAGCTTAACACACAGTTCATATATGTATATTTACATGATACATGCCTAGCCATTCACTCATTGAGTCTTGGCCTTGATGTTTGCACTAGGAATTAGAGACACCTAAAAATTTGACTATTTGGACCAGACGACCATTTTTTTGTCGAAATCCAACGTTTTTTATTTTGCAAAATCAAAATTTAAATGTGTTTTAATTACAATTTTGATGGTAGAAATAGGTTTAGCACCCTCGGAAACCTTTTGGTCACCCCAAATTCGAGAACTTGATAACAGTAACCTAGATTTTGAAAATTATGATTGGAAATTTTCAAAATCACATAAAAAAAATATGCCTATTCCAACCTAAATCATTGAATTTTTAAATTACTTGCTAAAAATCTATACACATATTTACAACATTTATATGATTTGATTTAAACATACGAAAAATCAAAATTAAAGTATTAAAATAATTTATCATAAATACCATCCACAAATATTAAAAAAAAAAAAACATTCTTTAAATTTTTCACAAAATTTTCTTTTAACATTTTTATTTAATTGTAATAAATCTAAAATACCAATAAAATATAAAGCCTAACCTCCCGAAACATTGCATAATCACCCCCCGAAAATTAAATTCGGGCAGCCACCAATAGAACCTCGCTGTCCCCATATAATTCCTTCGGGACGTGAAAAATAAACATGCCTTGGCCAACTAAGGGAAGAAGTAATAAAAATACGCACTAGCTCCACATAAGAATATGAGGAAACATTGCATTGGGCAATTCCATATTCCTAACTCCAATAATCGAGTTGCTTGCTTGAAATTTTTTGTTTAACGATGATATTTTGAAACTTTGGCTTAAACAAGGTCAAAGTAATTACAATGTTGGGTTTTGTTTGTTCGAGAAATGGTCATATTACAATGTTGAAATTGTTCCATGTAAATACATTTGTGTGTCACTTGAATAAATGTGTAGCTTGACAAGTGTGTGAGCTATTGGGTTGAAAATCAAATAAATGGACTTCTCAACTTTATATTTAAAGGGATTTTGGAATTTCTTATGTCAGTGTAGTTTCTTTTAGTTTTGCTTTTATGTAAGAAATGTATAGCTCTTCTCTATCTTATGCATTGGTACGTGATACTTATTATCATATAGGTGGGTCATGTAATGTTATCACATATGCATCGTAGTGTGGGTCTTTAGTTTAGGTTTCAATGAGTGTTTAACCCAATAGAGCAAGTAGGTTATATGATGAGTTTGAGATTGTTGTGTATTGTATTTTCAAGAAGGAAAAGAGGTTTAGAGTGATGGAGCGTTGGAAACTTCATTGGAAACTTTTTTGTTGTTTTTCTCTCGGTTTCTGTGGTTGGTCTTTTGGCTCTTTGCTCTTTGACTGTCTGCTCAGGTTGTAGTTCATTTCACTGCACAGGTGGCGCAAGAAACCCTTTCTTTATAAACCCTAATGTCATCTTCTCTCTCGGTTTCGGTGGTTGGTTTACTGGCTTTTTTACTGTCTGAGCAGGTTGTGGTGCTCCTTTCTTTGCACAAATGGTAAGCACGCTTTGTGGATTTGTTTTCTATTATTGTAGGTTAATTTTGAGGGCAGTGACCACGTGATTTTTTCGTTTTTTACTCTTGTTTTGTCAGAAGACAATACTGTAGGGTGCCTATTTTATGTTTTTTACTCATTGCGTGGTTTTCGATTCTCTGGCGCGACTGTTCACTGATTGTTCTTTCCCTGGATTTTGCGGCATTGTTTTTTCGTATGCGTAGTTTTTCCTTTTATTTTTCTTCTACACAAGAGTCAAGTCTGTAAGCAATATAGACTTAGTACCAACCTGTTTCAAAAAGTGGGAAGTTTTATTTGTGACTTCAATTTTATTGTCCCCAGTGGTGTGTCTAGGGTTTTTGGTCTGTCTGCTCCTTCTTTGTTGTCAGTCATCTTTCGGTGGTTTCCATGCGGTTTTGGGCACTCTATTAGTGGTTTTTGTGATGGCGCCTTCTCCAGCTCAAGCCATTGGTTTTCGGTCAAACCCTAGGGTGAAAGTTCACTTCTCCAAGTGGACTCTGACACCGGCTATCATTAACCCTGATGGGGGCAAAGCTTCTCTTTCGGATTCTTTTGGCGGGAGAGAGTTCTCCTTGTCGGCATGCAGACGGTCGTCTGCACATGTGGGAGGTAGTCGCTACACCCTGGATTCTCGTGGGACGAAAGCGATCATCACCAAACCTATAAATTTGTCCTTTGAAAAGGTAAATCAAGGCATACTAGTTTGCGTGTTGGGTAGTGATGTTACCATTGACATGGTTTCAACTCTTTCGCAGAGGGCTCTTATAAGCCGCTTTGAGTACGTCAAACCTTCTAGGTCGTCCATTTTGGCTTGGGTGAGGGAGTTCTGAAAGCCATTGCTAAAATTGGTTTCGAAGGTCTTGATGTTGGTAAATGGTTGGGTTTTTTTCTAGTTTCTGTTGGTTGATGACAAAGAGGTTATTGAGTCTTAGTATTGGATTTTGGGTCATGGGTCTCTGGTTTTGGGTTGTTGGCATGTGGGCTTCGCCCCACGTATGGAGCGACTTTCTTGAAGGCATTTGTGGGTTTTGTTACCAGACTTTCTTGTCCAGTGTTGGAACCTACAAGGTTTTATGAAAACGACCAATTCGGTTGGTACCTTCATTTTAATGGAGGATGTGCATCTTCTAGGGTGTGAATGTGCTACTCCTCGCATGCTTGTTTACCTCGACATTTCGGAGGGTCTCCTGACCAAGCTGGAGATAATATGGGACGAAGGTTCTTTTATTCAAAATCTAGATTATTGGAAAGTGGCTTTTCGCTGCCACCTTTGTTGGGAAATAGGTCATTCAAAGGCTGTCTGTCCTTTGAAGCATGGTTCTTTGGACACTGGTTCGATCGATCATGTTGTTGGAGAGCCGTTCCTTCTTGACAAAGAGATTACCTTTACTCTGCCACTTGATAAGTCTTTGGCACTTGAATTTGTTGGTAAGTTCTCCTCTAACGTACCTCCTCTTTAAAAAATTTAAGTGATATTGAAGTTTTGGAGTCATTGTTTGGGTTGGAGGACATTGATAGGGATTCTTCCTTGAAGTTATGTGAAGTGGGCTCTCCAGAGGTCTTTTCTCTGCTAGTTGTGGGGGGGGGTTATTGATGGGGGGGAATTGGAGAACTTAATTGTTTCATCGGAATTGGTTTTCCGGGGGGAGGAGGAAGCCAACCTTTTCAGCCCGACTGACTTCCCGCCTCTTCCTTCTGCTTTGCTTGCTGGTCTAAATATCATGCTTTCTCCTTCTCCTCTTTGGGATGATACTTTGTCACATGTCTCTCCTCCTAATTTGGGAGCACATGCAGCCTCTACTTGTGAGGTTGATGCTCTGCTATCATCACCTCCTCCGCAGAATTGTCTTCCAAATCCTACCTTTGCGATGGTTGACACTATGTGCTCTGATATCCTTCATTTTCCCTCAGTGAATTCGGGGTTTGTGACTGTCTGTAAACCTAATAAATCAGTTGAAGGGGGGTATGCGAGGTATTAAAGATGCAATCTGGGAGAAGTCCTTTGGAAATCCTAGGGTTTCTCCTCTCTCTTCGCGCGGGTTGACTATTATTCCTATTTCTTCTTTGTCTCCTCGGACACTTAGAGATTGTGTGGCCCTCTCCGAAGTTATTAGATAAACCTTTTGTCCTTCAACATTCGTGGGCTGGGTGGGGGCCCAAAACGCGCCACTTTCAAAACATTGTTAGACTCTATGTGTCTGGTGGTGGTTTTTATTCAAGAAACTATGTCCTATGGATTAGATGCATGCAATTTCTTTCTTCGTTTGAGGTTTGGCTGGTTGGTCAGTGCCTTGGATGCTTGTGGCAATTCTGGTGGGACTTTGGTGGCATGGAATCCTATGGTGACTGATCTAAGGGATTTTAAAACTTGTGCAGGTTTACTTCTTAAAGGGAAGCTGAAAGGATTTGACTCAAAGGTTCATTTATTGAACATTTATGGCCCTTACTCACAACGAGAACCTTTTTGGGATAGAATATTACTTTCGTGCCTTCTCACTCTTCCACATCTCATATTGGTTGGGGATTTGAACTTCACCTGGTCAGCAGAGCAGGTCTGGGGTTCGGGTCATTCTTCTGATCCAATTTTGGATTATTTTCATACTTTATTTGATTATGCCAATTTGTTGGACATTTCTCTGATAGTTCTGTCGTCAACTTGGTCCAATGGACGGTGTGGCTCAGTGGGTATTGCAAAAAGGTTTGACTGTTTCTTTATGGCTGAAACTTTGTGTGATGCTCTTGGGAGTTATCAAAGTTGGAACTTTTCCACGCGGACCTCGAATCACAAAGCCATTATTTACAACTTGACTTTGACAAAGGAAAGCTCCAGTATCCCTTCAAGTTTAATATGACTTGGCTCCTAGATGATGAGTTTAATGTACTGATAAAATCACAGTAGAAGATTTTGCATAATGAGGTGCCTTTGCACTTTTCTCCTATGTAGGCTCTTCTTTTTAAACTATCCAAACTCTGTCCTCTGGTCAAGACTTAAGAATCTGAAACGAAGAAGAAGGTTGATCATACTTTATGTGCTATTGAAGAAGCAATTCTCCTTGTAGAGGATTATTTGGGGGGTGATCTCTTTAGTTCTAAACGATCTGTGATGATCAAGGATCTATTTTGACAAAAGCAAAATATTTTGGCACTATTGAGGCCTGGAAAATCGTAGGCGACAACAGCAAGGGATTCTCCCCAGTCAACGTTCCCAACTAGCCTGTGACTGTTTGGTATGGGGAATCCGTTCAGCTTGCGATCCGGCTACCATAGGTCAAGTAACAAAAATAAAAGGTTTTACCGATTGCGGCCCGGTCCACCGTGTATATTTTTGTGTTTTTTAGTTTTAAGTATGAAATGCAAGTGCCTATCTGAAATGCAGATTGATCAAGAACACGAGGAGTGGTCACAATGTGATGCGCAGGTTCTTACCTCTCGTCTTAAACTCTCTCGCATCTAAATCACACACAGCAGGAAATAAACTAACTAAGCTATCCCTAGGAAGCGAGATTATCATTTAATGAGTAATGTATTACTGTTCATGCATTAAGAAAAATCACAGGTAGTTGTTCTTTGATTCAAAACACATAAACATGAATAGATAGATGAAAAATAAGATAGCTCATTGTTTATGAAACATTCATTACTCATACTGGAAATTATCATAAAATAAACTAGAGAACATTCATACAAGAACATAGGTTCAACAAGTTAGAACGATCTCACAGTTAATGAATAAAAGCTGAAAATTAAATAGTTCCCCTTCAACAACATCCATTTCATAGCATTTGAACATTCCACCAAAGCTTTCTCCAACGGGCGAAATTGTAATTGTCTATTGCAAAACGAAGTAGTTCCTCTTACAACATGTTCTCACAAGTCTAACTGGGAAAAAGTCCTCTCTCTATCTAACTCTCCTAAACTTATACAAAAGGCAAAACTTTTGGGTTGCCCGAAATGACTGTTGGGCTTCCCCAACATTTCATCTCCCAAAATTGTCTTATAGTGAGTGCTCATACAATTTACAATATATTACATTTAAACAAACAAATAAAGCACTTTAAGTAGAGGGCCCCGCTTGATTATTTAGGAAATTTCCACGCTTGGGCTTCTGATGCTATGCTCTCAAATTCAGAAGGCTCAAGAAAACGAATGATGATTTCAAACTTTGCAGCCTGATTTTTAATCACTTCAATTCTTGCTGAGCTTAGGCGTAATTGATCCTCAAGTAACTGTACACTGACTTCTAAATGAGCCACTTCATCCTTCAAGATTTGTTCATCCAGGATCTTGACTTGCTGAATCCTATGCTCATCCTCCTGATATCTGCTCTGCAACATTCCTGTGAACAGTTCATTTTCTGGAAATGCATCTAATCTTTGTTCAGCAACCACCTGGCAATGGTTGTAAGTGATCAGCACCCTTCTGCAATACTCGGAGCAAGCTCCTCTTGTTTTCTTTACAGCTTTCTTGAACTCTTCCACTGTGTTTATTGCAAATTCCAACAAGTCATAATCCTGCTTTAAGCTTTGTTGATCTTTGGCTAGTAAGTCTGCAGGAATCTCTTCATTGGCCTCCATCTTTCCTATCCTTCCCGTCAGGACTTCCAAAATATCCTGAGACCTATCTACAAAATATGAGGTGGTCTCCAAAATTTCCTCCAATCTGTTATCTACCTGCAAGACTCTACATCTTTCTTCTTCTATGGACACCTGCAGCTGGTGCATTCTGCTTCTTTGTGTTAAGACATGCTCTTTAAAAGGCTGAATACTATTTTGTTGTTCCTTGGCCTCTTTCAAAGATGTTTCTAGTGAAGCAATTTGTCTTTTAAACTCTGCAAATTGCACCTGAAATTGTTTTTCTTTTTCTTCCATGGCAACCCTTTGTGTTTCCAACCCCCCAAATTTGCTTTGCAGCGGGTCTCTTTTTGCATTAAGGTTTTCATATGCTATTTTCAACCAATCCCTGTCTGTCTTTAGCTCCTGATATTCTTGCTGTAACCTTTGCAATTCTGCTAGGTTATTCTGAGCATTTCTTCCTGCCTTTTCAATGGAGACTTCCAAAGTTATCTTGTCTGCTTGGAGAAACTGAAGCTCTACTTGTGAAGACTGCACTTCATTTCGCATGTCTTCAAACTTTCTCTTTAATTAGTTTCCTTCATCCCTCTCCTTTCTCAGGGTATCTTTTAATTGGGCTGCATTTTTCCTCGATTGCTCAAGGTCTGTCATTATTCGATCTACATTGTCTTCAGTGTCCTGGAATAAATCCAATCCAGCTCTGGCTGTAAGTCTTGGGTCTTTATCTGTCCCACGAACCAAGGTTTTATCAGTGACCATCATCCCTAATTTTCCACCTGTTTCAACTTTCTTCTCAGTCCTTTTCACAATCCTCTTCTTTTCTCTATCATAAAAAATGGTGCTAAAATCGGGGACTTCTTCCCCTTTCTTCTGCTCAAAAGGTATCAGCCTTAATTCAGAAACAACAATCTGCCCCATATTGCTGCCAGTAGTTGCAGCAGGCTCTTAAGAGTCAGGACAATCCTGATCTTGCACTCCTTGAGTGTCCGCTGGGTCAGAAGTTTGTTGGTCTGTTGTGGACCCTGTCAGCTTCAGACTTTCAGCTTCCTTCTTCTTTTGCTGTTCATCCTCTTTCTTTTTTCTTTCTTCTTCTTCATTCTTGGCAGCTTCTTCTGCATTCTTTGCTACTTCCTCTACATTCTTTGTTGCTTCCTCTACAACTTTCTTCCTTTCTTCTTCTTCATTCTTAAGCAAACTTTCAACCTCCTCTGCTAGTCTCCTAACATCTTCTTCTCTTTGGGCCTGGCCTCCTCTTCATCAGCTTTCTTTTGTTCATTTGGCTCTTACCACCTTTAGTGGTGATCTTCTTTTTAAATATTCTTTTCAATGCAGTCATATTTTCTGCATCTATGAAAATTTCTTCATCTTTGTCCCAGTGGTTTGTATATTCAAAATGAACATTGGCCTCCTTGCAATGTTCCACAACTTTGTTCTGAGAATCATTTCTATGGAAGTTCATCTCCCCAAAGTGAAAATGCTCCAGTTCTTGTACAAAATACGCAGTTAGTTTAACCTTTGCAAATTTATAGCTTCCCAACCTAAAAGGTATGGGAGGATAGGATGCCTTCTTGTGTTCAAAAAGGAAACTCCCTATACCATCTAAGTAAACCTGCCTGACTGCTTCTTTATGCACCACATAATCAGTGGCATACTTGGGAAGCAAAGAAGGTGCCCTAGAGAAACCATACATCCTAATATACATCCCTTCATCAGTCAAGTAGTAATTTGCATACTCCTCAGTGATTTTCAATGCCTCCTCAGACATACAATTGCATTCTTTCAAGAAAATCAACGCATACAAAGGCATAATAAAATGTTCACAAATTTCTTTATAATGACTGTAATATTTGTGCGCCCACAACAACTTGTAAGCTGTGTACACAGGGGTTCTGTACCTGTCCCAAATGCACCTTAGGTCTGTAAATGGCTGGGTGCATAGTATACAATCAATTAATATGGAGCTCATGTAGAACTCAGACCTTTTCTGAGACACCCCTCCCAGAGCTGAATAAATGCAAGCTGAGAGACTGTTGGACACAATGTTCACCCAGTTGAATACAGTCCCCTGGGTGGCTACATAGAAAATAATGGGAACCCAACCCAACTTTAAAATCCTACTGTGGGCTCTCCCAAAAAATCTATTCAACATTAATGCTATAAACCTATAATGGGTTCTTAGAGTAGTTGTGTCATATTCCCCTGATGGCCTGGTTCGAAAATTCTTACCAGGTATCATCATTCTTTTTATTGTTTCAACCAGGTCTAAGTTAATTTCCTTACACCAATCTTCAGTTAGGTAAACCTGGGCTGGAGGTAAGTGATAAGCTAATGAGACATACCCAGGACTGTAAGCAACATAGCCCTGCTTGGCAGTATTGGCCAGAATCATAGTAGTCACATCTGCCCTAGGTAGAATCCATCCAATCACTTTAGAACATGGGAAAAGCTCAGGTTTGGTAGCTATCTTCATCAAGGAAGACTTCTCAATGTGGGCACATATTGTTAATTCTTCAAACTCGGTATCAGGCACTTCTTGGTTTGAAATCAGTCTATAAATCTTGCCCCACTTGTAGTCAGGTTCCACCGTAGTGGTGGCTCTAGTATCTTCATAAATGTACTTAACCTTTGTAATAATTTCCACCTCAGGTTCCCCTTTAGCAATAGAAGCCTTCTTTTTCTGTCTTTTCAACATCTCGCCTTTACAATAATTTCTCTGTCACAAACCAAAATGCATTCAAGCTATTTGAGCTTTTTAAAATCAGTTATTCGAAGAATGAAGAAAGACTTTATAAACATTTACCTCTTCCATATTCGTAACAACTGATTTAAATGCAAAAATGAGAATAACAAACAAAGCTTCTACAAGCAATGCCTAAAAAAACCTAAGTCTAAACAATGCTATACCCGTCCAAGGAAAATAACTCTAATAGCAAATGCGTGCATTCTAACTCCTCGCTCAAACATACATCCCATCAATGAAGCTCATCTTCGAAAAATGCAACACTAACCAGAACACGCGGGAGACCAAAATAATAGAAACTCAAAACCCTCCAACGTCCCAAACAAAACCAGGGTAAAGCCTACGGTGAAATAAATGAAACCTCCCCTCCTCAGATGGCTAAACGCAATCCCAGAAAAACCGATGCAAACAACGTAACGCTTGTTTGCACCAATTTCCTAAACAATCGGACAATGTTTGAAACCCCATAACAGCTTTGCAAAGACCACTCAGGAAAAGAAAACCACCTCCTTCTACTAACTATCAAAGTAGACCACACTATGTTAATAAGATACAAACCGGACATATACGCCCATCTACCACGGCGGGAAAAAACTAACCAAAGGATGAGACCCTAGTTCCAAAAATCAGCAAAAAGGGTAAAACCACGGTTGGCCTACTTAGCAACATGCTGCAGTCGACAAGGAAAAAATCTGAAAGCTCCACAGAGACACCACCCATGAACAAGTACCGACAGCTAGGCATGAATGCACTCTTCGAATCGACAAGGACAATGCAGGCACGAATTCACAGAGATAATAATAGAATAATGCCCCATCCCACATATATATATACCCCGGTGAAAACACTCGGCGGAAAAAACATTGCATATTGGGCGGCAGGACAACTAAGGCATTGGCAATCAACCTGCTACAGAGCCACAACAGCGGGCAACGGAGATACTACGAGTTCCGCAGCACAATGAGAATCGTCGGTGAAACACACACTAGAAAATCTCAGCGTCGAAGCTCAAAACGACTAAAGCATCGGACCATTAGTACGTTAAAACGCCACAACGACAGAAACTACGTAGACCAAAAGCCCGCAGACCAGCCAAAATCAAAGAAAAAAGGAAACAAATGTTAGGCGAACCATCGGTGAGAAATAGAACATAAAACATCGGTGAAAGGAAAAGCTAAAAGGCGGATGGCTAGCCCGTTTCAGAGCCGCAACGGTGGAACACAAATAGACTAAGTCTTTTGCGAAAATGAAAATGACGGTGATCGAACAAACAAAAACTAATCCCCCAATTCAAGTGTCCAACACGGCACCGACAATGACAAGAACAAAATTACAAAAGCAAACTGCGGGATCAACAAAGGTAAAATCCTCCGTCGCAGTGCTTGCAATTTGCCATTCGAAACGACAACAATACAAGGTACTAGTGCTTCGATGGTGATGAAACAAAAACGCCGAAATAAAAATAAAACGAAAGTGCATCGGCGGAAGACAAGGTTTTGGATCGGGTCATTTGCTATTGAGCCTCGGCAACGGTGGCTACGTAGGTGACTACGGCCCCGATTCACAGTTCAAACAATTTCAAACATCGAAATAAGAAATCATCCGTAAGTCAAAACTTAAGGTCAAATGGCAGCATCAGCATACGAAGATATTCATTCAACAATCAACCTCAAAAAATCAAACTCGCAGTAAAGTTAAGCAATCCCAACAACTAAGCAAGACAAATTTTAAAAGGAGGGTCCCAAATTTTTAGAAATTTGGGAAAACGTTGCAGCTGCAACAATTGGCGACTAACTGGTGAACCCAAATCTTTGGACAAAAATTTTCCTTAAGTAATAGACTGTTCAGCAATCAAACTAACATGTTGAATTCTTCTAGATGTCTACATTCCCACAATGGAAAATATATGTACTTTTAATCATTGATGACAGTCCAATTTTAGGAAAATGGAAACCCAAAATCTCAAATTCAAGATAACTCTTTTGAGGCCAAGTAGATGAGTTTTATTTTACCTCGGTCTTCGAGTAGCTTCCAGCTTAGACACCACATGATTGTGACACATGGTAAACAGAAATATTCATTTGTTCATCATTCCCATGCCATTTTGCACCTTTTGTGCTTGTGGACCTTTTGTCCTCCTGAGTCCTCCTCATGCCTTTCTTTCTGAATTTTTATTCAGGCTCCTCTATCCATAGTGTCCTTTTGTGTGAGAGATGTATTTAATTTTCAGCTCACGGACGGAGAAGAACTTTTGGCAATTTTGTACTTATATGATTCAGTAATTAGTTTTGATAGATATTGATTTTTAGGAGTTTTGACTCTTATCAGCCTTTTGGCTTTCAATTCCTGGCATGGGATCATTTATATATAATATACTATTTACCCTGCTTCCTTTCCGTGGGTCTTTTGTTGGCACCCCCTCAAACATTTTTAGATGTGAAATGGATGGAACCTCAAAATAGTATTCTAGACATTTTGATCCTGAGTTATTTTACAAGGATTATGCTGGACTTCAATGTGTTCATAGCCATTTAGGAAAACTGCTTAAATAGAAGAAACTCTATCAGATCGAACAATAGTACACGGTCTTATTGTTGATGTATTTGTAACTTCGAAATGTATTCATCTATGTATCTTGTGTATTGTAACCCGATGTTTATTCTGGGATGTATCTATAATGTAATTGAGTCATATTGTCATGCCCTGATGTTCCTATCGGGAGGATCAATAATGTAAACAAGTCATGTCAAGTCATAGTGAGTAACCCTCCGATTGTCTAAGGGTTAAAGTCCCTGTAGTTCCGGGGCACTAGGGTTATTAGACTCTCATAGTAGAGGTCAGCCCTGGTAGGGTTTTAGTCATGTCGAGATTAGTATAAATAGAGAACTGGAGTCTCTATTTATGACACATCTCACACACACTCAAGTATAGCGCATAGTTGAGGAAGGAGAAGACACTGGGGCTAGTCAAGAAGAAGATTACTACTGTTGGGAGATCACTTACTGTTTTGGGGCTTTTATTGTTTTGGTGCTGATTCTATCTCTGAGGAAGTTGCGGTGT
>LPNX010230898.1:109499-137517 GCA_001517045.1 Pseudotsuga menziesii | reverse complement strand
TTGTCTCTTGTGTTTGATTACTGTACTTGTTATTCTCTCAGTTAAAGATCCTAATAATGCTAGCTTAATGTTGAAAAACTAACATGGTATCAGAGCTAACATGAGAAGAAGACACTATGCAGCTGCGGGAACTAGGGCTTCCTAGTTTGTGGATCTTCCTCCACATATTTTCAGCAAAATTAAGGTGGAACAACTCTCCTCCTTAGGGCGCATCTTTCTGTCAAAGCAGAATCCAATTCTGAGGTTTTTCAGTTTTGGACCTGTCACTACTGTCGAAAATTAGGGCTTTTTAAAAAAGAGGAATTTTTCAGTGAGCCCAGGCCTGGATTGATCTCCTCCCCAAAATCGAAGTTAGGGACAAATTTCAAGGCATTTGGGTGGACAGAACTCCGAAAAAGAAAAACCCTAATTTGCTCCTGAACCAGCTCTGCAGGATTTTAGCTCAAGTCTCAGATCCGAAATTTTGACCTGGTAAGATCTAAGATCTCTTGTATTTCCATTTGAGATTCTCATTTTAAAGATGTCTCATCATACGAAGCTTGATGAAAAGCTTGAGGGAGCCGATAACTTCCGAGCCTGGAAATATAGGATCTTCTTGGTCCTTGAAGAGAATGAATTAGACTCCTACATTCATGAGGAGGTTCCAGTTCCAGAGGGAGATGAGGCAAAGGACTTACATAAGAAGAAGATGGTTATGGCAAAGAGGATCATTGCTGATTCTATTAAGGATCACCTTATCCCATAGGTGTCCTCTCTTAAGACACCTAAAGCTATGTTTGATGCCCTGACCAGGTTGTTTGAAGGAAAGAACATAAACCGGAAGATGACTCTGAGGAATCAACTGAAGAATGCGAAGATTCAAAATGCAGAAACTATCTAGTCTTACTTCACAAGGGTTTCTCAGATCAAGGAACAATTAGAAGTTGTTGATGAAGAAGTGGAAAATGCAGAGATTGTGATGACTACCTTGAATGGCCTTCCCAGGTCATGGGATGCTTTCATTCAAGGAATCTGTGCTAGAAAGAATTTAGTCAAATTCAGCAGACTATGGGAAGAATGTTCTCAAGAAGAAGCACGGATAGAAGCTCGAGAAGAGAAGATGGGAAGTGAAGACCAAGCTCTCGCAGTTCACTCCAAAAGAAGCAGAAGAAGACATCATCACTTCAAAGGTAAGAAACCTCATCATAGAGATAACAATAGAAAGGATCTATCTAGAATAAGATGTTATAAATGTGATGAGATAGGGCACTTTGCAAAAGACTGTCCTAAGAGCAAGAACCACTCTCATAAGAAGAAGGGGAACAAAAGAAGACATCATGCTCATGCTGTAGAGGATGATGAACCATCCAAGAAGAGATCCAGATATGAAAGTGAATATTCTTCAAGCGAGGATGAATATGTTATGATCTCCACTGTCATAGGTAACATTAATCATGGCAGTGATGATTGGCTTATAGACAGTGGGGCTTCCAAACATATGACGGGATTCAAGGAATCCATTGTAAGACTGTCAGAACATGAATCACCTCACAAGTTGAAGCTAGGAGATGACTACCAATATCCAATAAAAGGTAGTGGGGAATCTTCATATAAACTAGACTCTGGTAAGTCTCTAACAATGAAAGAAGTATTGTTTGTGCCAGGACTCAAGAAGAACCTTCTCTCCATATCAACATTGGATGCAAAAGGAATGCGGGTTGCATTCATAGATGGTCAAGTCATTATGTGGCCAAAAGGAAAGACTATCGATGATGCAGTGGTGATTGGAGAACAAGAAGGAGGCTTGTACAAATTGAGGGCCATCCAGAACAAGCCTTGGTCCATGACACAGTAGAGCCAAGTGAACTTTGGCATAGAAGGCTTGCACATGTGCATTACAGAGCACTACCTATTGCAAGCAAAGCTGTTGAAGGTCTTCCATAATTTCAAGACAAACATGATGGTGTCTGCAAAGGATGTGCGAAAGGAAAGAATACAAAGAAGACATTTCCCAGCAATGAAAGCAAAGCCAAAGACATACTAGAAATCATCCACTCCGATCTATGCGGTCCTATGTCATCAAACTCACTAAGCAGGTATGCATACTGTGTTTCTTTTATTGATGATTTTTCTAGAAAGACATGGGTTTAATTCATGAAGAACAAAGACGAAGTATTCAGTAAGTTCAAGGAATTCAAAGCCTTGATCGAGAACCATACTGAAAAGAAGATTAAGACTTTTCAATTAGACAATGGTGGAGAATTCACTTCAAATGAATTCAAAGAGCTATGCAAAGAATCAGGGATTAAGAGGGAGTTGTCCACTCCTTATAATCCAGAACAGAATGGGATTGCGGAACGAAAGAATAGAACTATCATGGAAGCTGCAAGAGATATGCTTCATGATCAAGATATTCCTATGCATCTTTGGGTTGAAGCTGCTAGAAAAACAGTGTATGTATAGAACCGTACTCCACATAGAGTACTCGAGAACAAGACTCCTGAAGAAGTCTTCTCCGGCAAGAAACCAGAAGTCAGCCATCTTAGAATATTTGGCTGTCCTGTGTACATACACATTCCAAAAGAGAAGAGAACAAAATTAGATCCTTCAGGAAAGAAGGGCATATTTGTGGGATACTCTGAAAGCTCGAATGCTTACATAATCTATTTCCCGGGATACAAGAAGATTGACATCAGCAAGGATGTGACATTTGATGAAGACACATCTTACAACAAATCCAGAAAGAGACATGTTGAAGACCCTGAAGAAACAGAAGTAGAAGTACCCAGAATTCATGATACAACCATGAACGAAGAAGCTCAAGAAGAATATCGAGATTTCGAGGAACCACAAAGACCTGTATATCCAACTCTGGAGAAGAATCCTCATAAGAGGAAACCTGCTTGGGTATGTGAACTTATCTAAGGTGCGGAAATATATGGAGCTCGTGCGGAAATATATGGAGCTATAGAAGAGAATCACAGAGAAAGAAAGAGGACTAGATCCTGCTCCGGGTATGTAGCTTTACTATGTGATTTCATTGATAAAGAACCTTCCAGTTATGAAGAAGCGACAGAACAGAAAGAATGGAAGGATTCTATGATCAAAGAATATCAATCGATCATGAAGAATGATGTTTGGGATGTTGTCCCAAGACCAGAAGGGAAGTCAGTTGTAACTTTCAAATGGATCTACAAGATCAAGCATGCTGTAGATGGTAGCATTGAAAAGTATAAGGAAAGATTTGTAGCTCGGGGTTTCTCTCAGAAAGAAGGAATAGACTATGAAGAAACCTTTGCACCTATAGCTAGATACACTTCCATCAGATCAGTACTTGCTCTGGCTGCAGTGATGAAATGGAAGATACACTAGATGGATGTCAAGACTGCCTTCTTGAATGGTGTAGTAGAAGAGGAAGTGTATGTAGAACAACCACTCGGTTTTGAGACACATGACAGAGAGTCTCATGTATGCAGATTGAAGAAATCCATGTACGGTTTGAAACAGGCACCCAGGACCTGGTACGGCAGAATTGACAGCTTTATATCCAGTTTGGGATTTACCAAGAGTAAAGCAGATTCCAACCTTTACTACAAGGTTGAAGATGGCAACCCAGTGATGCTTCTACTGTATGTAGATGATCTATTTGTGACAGGTACAGATGGGTTGATTGCTGATACAAAGAGAAAGCTTGCTGCTGAGTTCGAAATGAAGGACATGGGGATGATGCATTACTTTCTAGGTATGGAGGTGTGGCAAAGTGCAGATGGAATCTTCCTTGGACAAGGGAAGTATGCAGTAGAGATCCTGAAGAGGTTTGGGATGATGGACTGCAAGGCTATGACCACACCTATGGCATCAAACCTGAAGCTATTGAGTGATGCTTCATCAGAGTCGGTTGATGCTACGATGTGTCATCAGATGATTGGGTCATTGATGTATTTGACGAACACAAGACCAGATATTTGCTTTTCCATGAACACCTTGAGCCAGTTTCTCACAGATCCGAGACATGTTCACTTGACTGCCACAAATCATATTCTAAGGTGACTGAAGGGTACAGTTGATTATGGGATCAAGTACGATGCGAATCAAAAGATTAACCTGGAGGGTTATGTTGATTCAGATTGGGCAGGCAGTGCCATCGATAGGAAAATCACTTCAGGGTGTTGCTTCAGTATGGGTCAGGTGTGATCTCTTGGTTTAGTAGGAAGCAATCATGTGTGGCACTGAGTATATCTGAAGAAGAGTATGTCATAGCTTGTTCAGCTAGTTGTGAGTCAGTATGGCTCAGGAAGCTACTGTCTGATTTATTTGATCTCCAGTTAGATGCTACTTGTATACATTGTGACAACCAGAGTTGCATGAAGTTGTCAGAGAATCCAGTGTTCCATGACAAGTCGAAGCATATCGAGATCAAGTACCACTATATCAGGGATATGGTGTAGAGAGGAGCAGTGAAGCTCCAGTATGTTGCGACAGAGGAACATATAGCTGATGTATTGACAAAGCCATTGGCTAGGGTGAAGTTCGAGTGCTTCAGGGAGAAGCTTGGTGTTCTCTAGATTGAGATTTCCTCCAAGGGAACGTGATGAGTTACATAGACATTCTGACATGGTGAGAGGATTGGTTCCTTCCATGGTCAGATGTAAGGGCTGATCCATTCTGTCATGGTGAGAGGATTGCTTCCTTCCATGTTAGATATGAGTGCTGGCCATTCTGTCGAGTAGGACAGATGTAAGGGAAATTGCCATTCTTTGAATGGAGATTCCTGGTGAGGTACCAGGAACACTCAATCTAGGACTGAGTAGCCATTCTGATGTGATAGAGGGATGTATTCCCGCTTGATCAGATGTAAGGGTTGAACCATTCTATCATGGCTAAAGGATTAAGTTCCTTCCATGTCAGATGTGAGTGTTGGACATTTCAACGAGCAGGTCGGATGTAAGGGAAACTACCATTCTCTAGGAGAATGGAGGCACCTGGTTAGTTACCAGGTAGCTTAGTCGAGGAGGACTGGGGGCCATTCTGATATGATTGTAGGATTGGTTCCTACAAGATCAGATGTGAGTACAAGCCCTTTCATCATTGTGAGTAGGATGTGTTCCCGCCTGGATGAATGTAAGTGCAAAAATCTTTCATCATTGTGAGCAGGATGTGTTCCTGCCTGGATGAGAGTCTTTCATCATTGTGAGCAGGATGTGGTTCCGGCCTGGGTGGAAGAACAAAGTTCTTCCATCATTGTGAGCAGGATGTGGTTCCATCCTGGATGAAAGTGAGGAAATATTTCATCATTGTGAGCAGGATGTGGTTCTGGCTTGGGTGAAAGAACAGAGTTCTTTCATCATTGTGAGCAGGATGTGGTTTCGGCTTGGATGGAAGTGTAGAACTCTTCCATCATTGTGAGCAGGATGTGTTCTAGCCTGGATGGACATGAGTACTATGCCCTTCTGACGAGTAGGTCAGAAGTAAGTGCTGAATCCTTTTCATAGAGGATAGTAGTTGTGTCCTATCATGCTGGTGAATGTGAGTGCTGGGCCTTTCTGACGAGTAGGTCAGATATAAGTGCTAAAGAAGACCTACATGGAGGCTAGGCCTACAACCAGCATGAAAAAGGGTTGGCTCTGTAGAACTTCCTGTGACAAGAAGAATCATGAGATAGCACTAGTGATGATCCAGATCGAGTGATGATTGAGATCCAGTGATTATAGCCAGTGATGATCGAGATCGAGTGATGATGATCCAGTAGTGATGATCAAGATCTAGTGATGATAGCCACTGATGATCCAAATAGATTGATGATCCAGATCCAGTGATGATGCCTCATGATGATCCAGATCCAGTGATGATGCCTCATGATGATCTAGATCGAGTGATGATACAGATCCAGTGATGATGCCTCATGATGATCCAGATCCAGTGATGATACAGATCCAAATATGATGCCACATGATGATCCAGGTCGAGTGATGATCTAGATCTAGAGATGATGCCACATGATGATCTAGATTGAGTGATGATCCAGATCCAAAGATGATGTCCCATGATGATCCAGATCGAGAGATGATCCAGATCCGATGACTTGAAGATGAAGATGACTTGAAGACTCAAGAAGACCTGAGATTCAGATGATGAGATGATCCAGTTGATATAGAGAAGAAGAACGGTGCTAAAAATTGTGTCGAAAGAATACCTTCCTAGTTAAGAGGGAGTGTTGATGTATTTGTAACTTCGGAATGTATTCATCTATGTATCTTGTGTATTATAACCCGATGTTTATTCTAGGATGTATCTATAATGTAATTGAGTCATATTGTCATGCCCCAATGTTCCTATCAGGAGGATCAATAATGTAAACAAGTCATGTCAATTCATAGTGAGTAACCCTCCGATTGTCTAAGGGTTAAAGTCCCCTCAGTTCTGGAGCACTAGGGTTATTAGACTCTCCTAGTAGAGGTCGGCCCTGGTAGGGTTTTAGTCATGTCAGGATTAGTATAAATAGAGAACTGGAGTCTCTATTTATGACACAACTCACACACACTCAAGTATAGCGCATAGTTGAGGAAGGAGAAGACACTGGGGCTAGTCAAGAAGAAGATTACCGCTGTTGGGAGATCACTTACTGTTTTGGGGATTTTATTGTTTTGGTGCCGATTCTATCTCTGAGGAAGTTGCGGGGTTTTCTCCTTTATGGGTTCCCCGAGGAAAAACACTGTGTTCATTGTCTCTTGTGTTTGATTACTGTACTTGTTATTCTCTCAGTTAAAGATCCTAATAATGCTAGCTTAATGTTGAAAAACTAACACTTATACCCAAGGATTTTAGTTAATCCAGAACTCTGATGCTTTCCATGCAACCAAAAGTTTGCCTCTTTTATTGAAACCAAACCAAATTTAACTAGAAACAACAACAATGAAATAAAACAAAGTAAACAACCAAATCAAATTATTTATGTACAAGGTCATCAAAAACAAAAACCAAGAAAATAAAATTTGAGAACTAACCTACTAACTGGTCAGTTCTCTGCCCACCCCTATAGATCTAGAAACCTGTAAGATAAGGGGCTAGGCTTGACTACAAAGTGGGAAAGACCTAACCATTATCTAATTTTATTGTTCTTGAAACAAAAACTACATCTACTGATTTACAATCAATCTCACCAGTTTGTGAATATTGAAGGAGATTGGGTTGGGTGTCTACTATGTTGCAGGCTTCTTTTGATGCAAAATGTCCCAGTTCAAGCTCAATTAGATAATTCCCCAATACAGAATTTACTGATTCATTTTTCTCTTCCAATTTAGTGATAGTGTGTTTCATGTAGGGTTCTCTCAAAATTTTGATTTGATTTGGGCTTCCTTTATGAGGCAACCACAAATGTGACCAATCTGAAGCAAAATACCCTTTTAATTTTGCTAACCAATCTCGATTCAAAATGAGTCCATAACCATTAGGTATGTCCGCTACCACGATATCAATATACTGACATATCTTTTCATTTGCTGATTAACGAATCAGAACATCCTCCATCTCTCCGACTACTTTCACATTGGTCCTGTATAATTGAGTAACTTCCCAGGTAGTAGGTTTAGGCTGTCCATTAATATTTCTGCAGATTGCATGTGGCATAACATTTACCAATGATCCAGAGTCTACCAAACAATTGTGCACCTTATGATTTAAAATTTCCAAAGTCAAGAGGAATGGTGGGGTTTTGAACCTAGTCTTTCCTCCCACACTTGCTTCAACAACTTCTTCTATAGGCTGGTTTTTTGTGGGTAGCTTTTCCTCTGGTACTTCAGGTGTTTTGAGATTTTCTTTGACATTACCCACTTTGTCTTCAAAAGGCTTAGCAGGCATGTTGATTTGCTTTGGATCTTGACTAGTAATGGTAATTTTAGGTACCTCATCATATATATTTTTCTTCTGTTGTTTCTTTACATTCTCTTGCAATTTCTTGATCTTTGAGAGTATTGAATTGTCTTTATTCACCAAATCCGGGCTTCTTGTTGTCATATTTTTTTTCGATATCTCCTCATGTTTCAGAGTACTTTCTTCCTCCTCACAAAGCGAGACACAGTCCCATAATACCAAAGCATCATTCTCTTGTTTTTCTATGGCTTTACCTCCCTTTTCTTCTTCATCATTATCCTCTGTTAATTTGGAATCCAGCAGCTGATTCATCACTAATGTCATTGAATTTATCCATTGAGGACAATTTTTTTTCAGAATGGGGCTGTTGGTGGAAAGTGCAAAAATTATCCATACCTACCTCTGTTAAGTTCATAGATGCAGGACTGTGTGGAGGAGGTTTGGATTGATTGTTATCCTCTCTTCTCGTGTAGTAAGGCTTATAGGCTTTATGAGCTTCCTTTTATTTTTCCAAATCCATTATTCTGTTAGAAAGATTTTGCATCATTTTTAACATTCCCTCAAAATCATGTGATTGCTCCTCTTTAGGTTTAGACAATAATAAGGCTTTCTTCCCAAAAGTTTTTTCTCCTGACTGCTCAGGATAATCTTCTATGGTTTCTTTTTCAGCTTCTACTCTCTTAGGCTCTTCATAAGTCTCTGATAACGTAGGTTTAACTTGAGCCTTTGCAAACATGGCCAAGTCAGGTCCTAAAGCTGAAGTATAATACTCAAACAGAACTTTATCAGAGGGCTTATCTGCTGTAGAGAAATTCTTAAGATAAGCAGAAAACCTTTGGGTGAAAATATGCACCTTTTCTTTTCTTTCTTTCTTCAAAGAACCTAAACCTTTCATTAATTCTGCATGGGTTTTCTGGGCTGCATACTTGCTTTTGAATATCCTTTCAAAAGTATCCCAGTCTGGGATTAAATTTATAGGCAGACCAAAATACCATGAGGCTGCTGCCCCTTTAAGGGTACGAGGAAAAAGTCTACAGACTACATCTTTGTGTTCTCCAACCTTTAGTCCTTGTATTGTCAAGTAGGAACTTTGCAAATGATCATCCACTAATATCTTTTCATTTGGATCAAACTTGGGTAGCATCTTCTCAAAAGCTTGAGGTAAGTCATGCAAAGGAGGTGCTAGGTTTAGAGGTGATCTGGCTTTCCAAGCAGGTGGTGGATTTGGTGGGTTAGGTGGCTGATTTGCATTTATGCCTGCCATGAGTCTGGGTGGAAAGTGAGGTGGTGAATGAACAGGAGTATACACAGGTGAACAAAAGGGTGTGTTTGGGCCCACTTGATTCAAAGGATAAACCACTTCCTGTAATGCGGTTTCTACCAGTTCTTCCAAATCTCCAACCAACACTAAGTCCTCCAATATAGGACGGTATTTTTTCTTATACTCTCTTCTGGGTAAATAAGGGATAGTAGGTAATCCTCCAATACTCTTCACATATGCTCTGGTATGTCTTCTTAGATCACTAACAACTTTGTTATCAATAGAATACAAATGTTCTTTCCACTTCTCTTCAGGATTCGGATTGGAAAATAAACTGCTTTCTGAACTATCACCGGTGGAGTAATTTCGAGGAAATGGGTTTCCTCGGCTAGCCATGCACTGGTGGCCCTCCTTCTAGCACCAAAAACTGTTGAGGCATGGAAAATCGTAGGCGACAACAGCAAGGGATTCTTCCCAGTCAACGTTCCCAACTAGCCCATGACTATTTGGTATGGGGAATCCGTCCGGCTTGCGGTCCGGCTACCGTAGGTCAAGTAACAAAAATAAAAGGTTTTACCGGTTGCGGCCCAGTCCACCATGTATATTTTTTTGTTTTTTTGTTTTAAGTATGAAATGCAAGTGCCTATCTGAAATGCAGATTGATCAAAAGCACGAGGAGTGGTCACAATGTGATGCACAGGTTCTTACCTCTCATCTTAAACTCTCTCACATCTAAATCACACACAACAGGAAATAAAATAACTAAGCTGTCCCTAGGGAGCGAGATTATCATTTAATGAGTAATGTATTACTATTCATGCATTAAGAAAAATCACACGTAGTTGTTCTTTGATTCAAAACACATAAACATGAATAGATAAATGAACAATAAGATAGCTCATTATTTATGAAACATTCATTACTCATACTGGAAATTATCATAAAATAAACTAGAGAACATTCATACAAGAACATAGGTTCAACAAGTTAAAATGATCTCACAGTTAATGAATAAACGCTGAAAACGAAATAGTTCCCCTTCAACAACATCCATTTCACAGCATTTGAACATTCCACCAAAGCTTTCTACAACAGTCAAAATTGTAATTGTCTATTGCAAAATGAAGTAGTTCCTCTTACAACATGTTCTCACAAGTCTAACTAGGAAAAAGTCCTCTCTCTATCTAACTCTCCTAAACTTATACAAAATGCAAAACTTTTGGGCTGCCCCAAATGACTCCTGGGCTTCCCCAACGTTTCATCTCCCAAAATTGTCTTATAGTGAGTGCTCATACAATTTACAGTATATTACATTTAAACAAACTAATAAAGCACTTTAAGTAGAGGGCCCTGCTTGATTCTTTAGGAACTTTTTCCATGCTTGGGCTTCTAATGCTATGCTCTCAAATTCGGAAGGCTCGAGAAAACGAATGTTGATTTTAAACTTTGCAGCCTGATTTTTAATCACTTCAATTCTTTCTAAACTTAGGCGTAATTGATCCTCAAGTAACTGTACATTGACTACTAAATGAGCCACTTCATCCTTCAAGATCTATTCATCCAGGATCTTGACTTGCTGAATCCTCTGCTCATCCTCCTGATATCTGCTCTGCAACATTCCTGTGAACAGTTAATTTTCTGGAAATGCATCTAATCTTTGTTCAACAACCACCTAGCAACGGTTGTAAGTGATCAGCACCCTTCTGCAATACTCGGTGAAAGCTCCTCTTGTTTTCTTTACAGCCTTCTTGAACTCTTTTGCTGTGTTTATTGCAAATTCCGACAAGTCATAATCCTTCTTTAAGCTTTGTTGATCTTTGGATGGTAAGTTTGTAGGAATCTCTTCATTGGCCTCCATCTTTCCTATCCTTCCTGTCAGGACTTCCAAAATATCCTGAGACCTATCTACAAAATACGAGGTGGTCTCCAAAATTTCCTCCAATCTGTTATCTACCTGCAAGACTCTGCATCTTTCTTCTTCTATGGACACATGCAGATGGTGTATTCTGCTTCT
This sequence comes from Pseudotsuga menziesii, assembly GCA_001517045.1. Classification (NCBI taxonomy): domain Eukaryota; kingdom Viridiplantae; phylum Streptophyta; class Pinopsida; order Pinales; family Pinaceae; genus Pseudotsuga; species Pseudotsuga menziesii. The sequence goes on along the minus strand of LPNX010230898.1, from coordinate 126,394 downwards.
TTATGTTAGGACATGCTCTTTAAAAGGCTGAATACTGGTTTGCTGTTCCTTGGCCTCTTTCAAAGATGCTTCTAGTGAAGCAATTTGTCTTTTAAACTCTGTTGCTTGCACCTGAAATTATTTTTCTTTTTCTTCCATGGTAGCCCTTTGTGTTTCCAACACCCCAACTTTGCTTAGCAGTTGGTCTCTTTCTGCGTTAACGTTTTCATATGTTGTTTTTAACCAATCCCTGTCTATATTTAGCTCCTGATATTCTCGCTATAACCTTTGCAATTCTGCTAGGTTATTCTGAGCATCTCTTCCTGCCTTTTCAATGGAGACTTCCAAAGTTATCTTGTCTTCTTAAAGGGACTGAAGCTTTGCTTTTGAAGACTTCACTTTATTTCACATGTCTTCAAACTTTCTCTTTAATCTATTGCCTTCATCCCTCTCCTTTCTCAGGGTATCTTTTAATTGGGCTGCATTTTTCCTCGATTGCTCAAGGTCTGTCATTATTCGATCTACATTGTCTTCAGTGTCCTGGAATAAAGCCAATCCAGCTCTGGCTGTAAGTCTTGGGTCTTTATCTGTCCCACGAACCAAGTTTTTATCAGTGACCATCATCCCTGATTTTCCACCTGTTTCATATTTTCTTCATTTCTAAAAATTTCTTCATCTTTGTCCCAGTGGTTTGTATATTCAAAATGAACATTGGCCTCCTTGCAATGTTCCGCAAATTTGTTCTAAGAATCATTTCTATGGAAGTTCATCTCCCCAAAGTGAAAATGCTCCAGTTCTTGTACAAAATCCGCAGTTAGTTTAGCCTTTGCAAATTTATAGCTGCCCAGCCTAAAAGGTATGGGAGGATAGGATGCCTTCTTGTGTTCAAAAAGGAAACTCCCTATACCATCTAAGTAAACCTGCCTGACTGTTTCTTTATGCACCACATAATCAGTGGCATACTTGGGAAGCAAAGAAGGTACCCAAGAGCAACCATACATCCTAATATACATCCCTTCATCAGTCAAGTAGTAATTTTCATACTGCTCAATGACTTTCAATGCCTCCTCAGACATACAATTGCGTTCTTTCAAGAAAATCAACGTATACAAAGGCATAATAAAATGTTCACAAATTTCTTTATAATGACTGTAATATTTGTGCACCCACAACATCTTGTAAGCTTTGCACACAGGGGTTTTGTCCCTGTCCCAAATGCACCTTAGGTCTATAAATAGCTGGGTGCATAGTATACAATAAATTAATATGGAGCTCATGTAGAACTCAGACCTTTTCTGAGACAACCCTCCCAGAGCTGAAGAAATGCAAGTTGAGAGACTGTTGGACACAATGTTCTCCCAGTTGAATACAGTCCCCTGGGTGGCTACATAGAAAATAATGGGAACCCAACCTAGCTTGAAACTCCTACCGTGGGATCTCTCAAAAAATATGTTCAGCATTAATGCTATAAACCTATAAGGGGTTCTTAGAGTAGCTGTGTCATATTCCCCTGATGGCCTGGTTCGAAAATTCTGACCAGGTATCATCATTCTTTTTACTGATTCAACTAGGTCTAAGTTAATTTCCTTAAACCAATATTGAGTTAGGTAAACCTGGGCTGGAGGTAAGTGATAAGCTAATGATACATACCCAGGATTGTAAGCAGCATAGCCCTGCTTGGCAGTATTGGCCAGAATCATATTAGTCACATATGCCCTAGGCAGAATCCATCCAATCACTTCAGAACATGGAAAAAGCTCAGGTCTGGTAGCTATCTTCATCAGGGCAGACTTCTCAATGTGGGCATATATAGTTAATTCTTCAAACCCAGTATCAGGCACTTCTTCGTTTGAAATTAGTCTATAAATCTCGCCCCACTTGTAGTCAGGTTCCATCGCGGTGGTGGCTCTAGTATCTTCATAAATGTACTCAGCCTTTGTAATAATTTCCACCTCAGGTTCCCCTTCAACAATAGGAGCCTTCTTTTTCTGTCTTTTTGACATCTCGCCTTTATAATAGTTTCCCTGTCACAAACCAAAATGCATTCAGGTTATTTGAGCTTTTAAAAATCAGTTATTCGAAGAATGAAGAAAGGCTGTATAAACATTTACCTCTTCCATATTCGGAACAACTAATCTAAATGCAAAAATGAGAATAACGAACAAAGATTTTGCAAGCTATGCCTGAAAAAACCTAAGTCTGAACAATGCTATACCTGTCCAATGAAAATAACTCTAATAACAAATGCGTGCATTCTAACTCCTCGCTCAAACATACATCCCATCAATGAAGCTCATCGTCGAAAAATGCAACACTAACCAGAACACGCGGGCGACCAAAATAATAGAAACTCAAAACCCTCTGGCATCCCAAACAAAACCAAGGTAAAGCCTACGGTGAAATAAATGAAACCTCCCCTCCCCGGATGGCCAAACGCAATCCCAGAAAAACCGGTGTAGACAGCGTAACGCTTATCTGCACCAATTTCCTAAACAATCGGACAATGTTCGAAACCCCATAACGGCTTTGCAAAAACCACTTAGAAAAAGAAAACCCCCTCCTTCTGCTAACTGTCAAAGTAGACCACACTATGCTAATGGGATACAAACCAGACAGATACGCCCATCTACCACGACGGGAAAAAACTAACCAAAGGACGAGAACCTAGTTCCAAAAATCAGCAGAAAGGGTAAAAACATGGTTGGCCTACCTGGGAACAAGCTGCAGTCGACGGAAAAAATTTGAAAGCTCCACAGAGATGCCACCCATGAATGAGATCCCGATAGCTAGGAACGAACGCACAGTTCGAATCGACAAGGATAGTGCAGGCATGAATTCACAGGGATAATAATAGAATAATGCCCCATCCCACATATATATATACCCCAGTGAAAACACTCAGCGGAAAAAACATTGCATATCGGGCGGCAGGACAATTAAGGCATCGTCGATCAACCTGCTACAGAGCCACAACGGTGGGCGACGAAGATAATACGAGTTCTGTAGCACAATGAGAATTGTCGGCGAAACACACACTAGAAAATCTCAGCGTCGGAGCTCAAAACGACTAAAGTATCGGACCATTAGTACGTTAAAACGCTGCAACGACAGTAACTACATAGACCAAAATCCCGCAGACCAGTCAAAATTGGAGAAAAAAGGAAACAAATGTTAGGCGAACCATCGGCGAGAAATAGAACATAAAACATCGACGAAAGGAAAAGCTAAAAGGTGGATGGCTAGTCCGTTTCGGAGCTGCAACGACGGAACACAAATAGACTAAGGCTTTTGTCAAAACGAAAATGACGGCGATCGGACAAACAAAAACTAATCCCCTAATTCAAGTGTCCAACACGGCGCCGACAACGACAAGAAAAAAATTACAAAAGCAAACTGCGGGATCGGCAAAGGTAAAATCCTCTGTCGCAGTGCTTGCAATTTGCCATCCGAAACAACGGCAATACAAGGTACTAGTGCTCCGATGGTGTTGAAACAAAAAATCCAAAATAGAAATAAAACAAGAGTGCATCGGCGGAAGACAATGTTTTGAATTAGGTCATTTTCTATTGAGCCTCCGCAACGACGGCTGCGTAAGTGACTATGGCCCCAATTCACAGTTCAAACAATTTCTGACATCGAAATAATAAATCATCCGTAAGTCAAAACTTAAGGTCAAATGGCAGCATCAGCATACAAAGATATTCATTCAACAATCAACCTCAAAAAATCAAGCTCGCAGTAAATTTAGGCAATCCCAACAACTAAGCAAGACAAATTTTAAAAGGAGGGTCCCAAATTTTTAGAAATTTGGGAAAACGTTGCAGCTGCAACAGACACATAAGGAAGAAACTCTTAGGCAAAAGTGTCGTGCTATTTGGTTAAAAGCAGGGGATGAGAATTCAAAATACTTCCATCAGCATGCAAATAGAAGAATAATTACTAATTCGATTTGGGAAGCCTCGGATGGTCAAGGAAATTTGGTTTTTGATTAGGCAACTATTAAAGATGGAGTTGTTTCTTATTTCTCCAACATTTATAGAGACACCAAACTGAATAACATTTCAAATCAGTTGGCGGTTCTAAGAAATATGTCGTTATTCTTCAATGAGGAGGATTGTCTTCTGATTGGTGGCCTCATTGGACTAAAGGAGGTGGAGTGATCGTTGAAATCCTTATCTAGGGATAAGAGCCTTGGACCTGATTTATGGACTATGGAGTTTTATTTTCATTTTTTTAATATCATGGGTTTGGAGTTGGTGGAAACAATCGAGGATACCAGATTGACTGGTCATATCCCCGACAGCCTTAATACCACCTTTCTTACTTTGATTCTGAAAGTTGACAAACCTTCCTCCTTTACTGAGTTTAAATTGATTGCATTGTGCAATATTTTATACAAGTTGATCACTAAGATCATTGCAGGAAGGATGAAAGTGGTGCTAGGAAAGACCATCTCGATTGAATAGTTTGTCTTCCTCCTTGGTAGACAAATCTTGGATGCTGCTGGGATCGTTCAAGAAACTTTACACTGTATTAAAATCAAGAAGTTGTCTGAGATGATCCTTAAAATTGATCTTGAAAAGGCATATGATAAATTTGATCGATCTTTTTTACATTTGATCCTCAGCCAGATTGGTCTTCCATCGAGCATTACCCAGTGGATCATGTCTTGCGTAAACACAACATCTTTTGTTGTTTTAATTAATGGGTCTCCAACTGCCTTCTTCAAAGGGACATGTGGTATTAAGCAAGGCTATCCTCTTTTGCCTTACCCATTTCTTTTGATCATTGAAGGTCTAATTTTATTCCTTCGAAAAGCAAAGGAAGATGGCTCGATTAAAGGAATAAAAATGACTGGTTCTATTTATCTAACTCATTCTCTTTTCGTTGATGATGTGATGATTTTTGGGAAAGGTTTGTTTGAGGAATGGCTTTATATCAAAGGCATAACTGATCTTTTTTGCAGAGCCTCTGATATCACCTTCATTCCATTAAAATATTGCTTCAGACACTGGGGTGTGGAGCAAAACATATTGACTAGTATTTCGAACCTATTTATATTCAAAGTGGATATCTTTGTTAGAATTTTTAACATTAAGCTAGCATTACATTAGGATCTTTAACTGAGAGAATAACAAGCATAGAAATAAAAAACAAGAGACAATGAACACATTGTTTTTCCTCGGGGAAACCATAAATGGAGAGAACCCCGCAACTTCCTCAGAGATAGAATAAACACCAAAAGTAAAAACCCCAAAACAGTAAGATGATCTCCCGACAGTAGTAACCTCTTTCTTCCTAGCCCCAGTGTCTTCTTCTTCCTCAGCTATGCACTACAACTGAGTGTGAGTGAGTGTGTGATAAATAGAGAGACTCACTCTGTATTTATACTAATTCCCGACTTGACAATAACCTGTTGGGGTCGACTTCTCTAGGAGAGTCTAATAACCCTAGTGCCCCAAAGCTGCGGGGACTTTAACCCTTGAACAATAGGAGGGTTACCTACAATGATTTGACATGACTTGTTTACATTATAGAACCTCCCGATAGGAACATCGGGGCATGACATGACTCAAGTACATTACAGACACATCCTGAAATAAACATCGAGGTACAATACATAAGATATATGGATGAATACATTCTGAAGTTACAAATACATTAACACTCCCTCTTAACTAGGAAGGTATTCTCTCGACACAATTTATCAGCACAAGTTTTCTTCTCTGTATAATCTGGATCATCATCGAGTCATCGTCATCTTCAAGTCATCTTCATCTTCAAGTCATCTTCATCTTCAAGTTATCTTCATATTCAAGTCATCTTCATCTTCGGTCTGGATCATCACTGGATCTGGATCATCATTGGAACATCATCACTGGATCTGGATCATCATTGGAATATCATCACTGGATCTAGATCATCACTAGATTTGGATCATCACTGGAGCATCATCACTGGATTTGGATCATCACTCGATCTAGATCATCACTGCTGGATCATCATCACGGGATCATCATCATGGGTGCTATCTCATGATTCTTCTCGTCATAGGAAGTTCTACAGAGCCAGCCCTTTTTCATGCTAGTGGTAGGCATAGCCTCCATGTAGGTCTTCTTCAACGCTTATATCTGACACTAAGTCAGAATGGCCTGCCCAACATTTATATCTGACCATGAGAGGAACACATCCAACACCATGTCAGAAAGGCATGCCCAACACTCACATCTGAGCATGCGGGAACACATCCCACAACCCTGTCAGAAAGGCCCAGCACTCACATCCGATCATGTGGGAACACATCCCACAACCCTATCAAAAAGGCTCAGGACTTATATCTATCCATGCGGGAACACATCCTGCAACCGTACTAGAAGGGCTCTGCACTTACATCCAGCCATGCGGGAACACATCTTGAAACCTTGCTAGAAAGGCTCTGCACTTACATCCAGCCATGCGGGAACACATCCTACAACCTTGCTAGAAAGGATCTGCACTTACATCCAGCCATGCGGGAACACATCTTGCAACCTTTCTAGAAAGGATCAGCACTTACATCTAGCCATGCGGGAACACATCCTGCAACCTTGCTGGAAAGGCTCTCAACCCTAGGTTGAGGGTTCCTGGTAACTGACCAAGTGCCTCCATTCTCCCAGAGAATGGCATCAGCCCTTATATTTGATCAAGTGGTAACACATCCCTCAATCACATCAGAATGGCCATGCATTCATATATGATCATGTGGGAACACATCCCATAGTCATATCAGAATGGACCTCAGTCCTAGACCAAGTATTCCTGGTAACTGACCAGGAACCTCCATTCCAAGAATGGAAATAGCCCTTATATCTGATCATGTAGGAACCAATCCTATAGTCATATCAGAATGGCTCAACACTCATATCTGACATGGAAGGAACCAATCCTCTCACCATGACAGAATGGCTCAGCCCTTACATCTGACCATGGAAGGAACCAATCCTCTCACCATGACAGAATGGCTCAGCCCTTACATCTGACCATGGAAGGAACTAATCCTATCACCATGTCAGAATGGCTCACGGACTCATCACTTCCCCTTGGAAGGAACCTCAATCTGGAGAGCACCAAGCTTCTCCCTGAAGTACTCAAACTTCACTATGGCTAATGGCTTCGTCAACACATCAACTATCTATTCGTCCATCGCAACATACTGGAGCTTCACTTCTCCTCTTTGCACCATATCCCTGATATAGTGATACTTGATCTCGATATGCTTCGACTTGTCATGGAACACCGGGTTCTCTGACAACTTCACAAAAATTTGGTTGTCACAGTATATACAAATCGCATCTAACTGGATATCAAATAAATCAGACAGTAGATTCCTCAGCCATACTGCCTCACAACTAGCTAAACAGGCTGCAACATACTCTACTTCAGCTATACTTAGTGCCACACAGGATTGCTTCCTGCTAAGCCACGAGATCACACCTGATCCTATATTGAAGCAACACCCTGAAGTGCTCTTCCTATCGATGGCACTACCTGCCAAATCTGAATCAACATAACCCTCTAGGTTAATCTTCTGATTTGCCTCATACTTGAGCCCATAATCAACTATACCCCTCAGGTACCTTAGAATATGCTTTGCAGCAATCAAGTGAACATGTCTCGAATTTGTCAGGAACTGGTTCAAGGTGTTCATAGCAAAGCAAATATCTGGTCTCATGTTCATCAGGTACATCAAAGACCCAATCATCTAAAGATACATCGTAGCATCAACCACTTCTGATGAAGCATCACTCAATAGCTTCGGGTTCGATGCCATAGGTGTGGTCATGGCCTTGCAGTCCATCATCTCAAACCTCTTCAGGATCTCTACTGCATACTTCCCTTATCCGAGGGAGATTCCATCCGCATTTTTCCACACCTCCATGCCTAGGAAATAATGCATCATACCCAAGTCCTTCATTTCGAACTCGATAACAAGCTTCCTCTTCGTATTAGGAATCAACCCATCCATGCCTGTTACAAACAGATCATCTACATACAGTAGAAGCATCATTGGGTTGCCATCTTCAACCTTGTAGCAAAGGTTGGAATCTGCTTTACTCTTGGTAAAGCCCAAACTGGATAGAAAGCTGTCAATTCTATCGTACCATGTCTTGGGTTCCTGTTTCAAATCGTACATGGCTTTCTTCAATCTACACACATGAGACTCCCTGTCATGTGTCTCAAAACCAAGTGGCTGCTCCACATACACTTCTTCTTCTACTACACCATTCAAGAAAGCAGTCTTGACATCCATTTGGTGTATCTTCCATTTCATCACTGCAGCCAGAGAAAGTACTGATCTGATGGAAGTGTATCTGGCTACAGGTGCAAAAGTTTCTTCATAATCTATTCCTTCTTTCTGGGAGAATCCACGAGCCACAAATCTCGCTTTATATTTTTCTATGCTACCATCTGCAGCATGCTTGATCTTGTAGATCCATTTGGAAGTTACAACAGACTTCCCTTCTGGTCTTGGGACAACATCCCAAACATCATTCTTCATGATCGATTGATACTCTTCGATCATAGCATCCTTCCATTCTTTCTATTATGTCGCTTGTTCATAATTGGAAGGTTCTTTATCGATGAAATCACATAATAAGGATACATAACCAGAGCAAGACATGGTTCTCTTTATTTCTCTATGATTCTCTTCTAGAGCCCCATATCTTTCCACACCTTGGATAGCTTCTCGTACCCAAGCAGGTTTCCTCTTATGAGGATTCTTCTCCTGAGGTGGATCTACAGGTTCTTGAGGTTCTTCAAATTCTTGATCTTCTTCTTGAGTTTCTTCATTCATGGTTATATCATGAATTATGGGTGCTTTTGCTTCTTCAGGTTCTTCAGCAGGTCTCTTTCTGGATTTGTTGTAAGCCGAGTCTTCATCAAATGTCACATTTCTGCTGATGTCGATCTTCTTGAATCCTAGGAAGTATATTCTGTAAGCCTTCGAGCTTTCAGAGTATCCCACAAATATACCCTTCTTTCCTGAAGGATCTAATTTTTTCCTCTTTTCTTTTGGAATGTGTATGTACACTGGACAACCGAATATTCTGAGATGGCTGACTTCTGGTTTCTTGCCGAAAAAGACTTCTTCAGGTGTCTTTTTCTTGAGTACTCTGTGTGGAGTACGGTTCTGTACAAACACCGCTGTTTTGGCATCTTCTTCCCATATATGCATGGGAAGATCTTGATCATGAAGCATAGCTCTTGCAGCTTCCATGATTGTTCTGTTCTTCCTTTTTACAATCCCATTTTGTTGTGGACTATATGGAGTGGACAACTCCCTCTTAATCCCTGAGTCTTTGCATAATTCTTTGAATTCAGTTGATGTGAATTCTCCGCCATTATCTAATCGAAAGATCTTGATCTTCTTTTCTATGTGGTTCTCGATCAAGGCTTTGAATTCCTTGAACTTGATGAATACTTCATCTTTGTTCTTCATGAAGTAAATCCATGTCTTCCTAGAAAAATTATCAATGAAAGAAACATAGTATACATACCCGCTTAGTGAACTTGATGACATTAGACAACATACATCGGAGTGGATGATTTCCAAGATTCCTTTTTCCTTGCTCTCGCTTCTTGGAAATGTCTTCTTTGTGTTCTTTCCTTTCGCACATCCTTTGCAGAATCCATCATGTTTTGCTTGAATTTCTGGAAGACCTTCAACAAATTCGCTTGCAAGTGGTAGTGCTCTATAATGCACATGTGCAAGCCTTCTATGCCAAAGCTCATTTGGTTCTACTGTGTCATGGACTAAAGCTTATTCTGGATGGCCCTTCAATTTGTATAGACCTCCTTCTTGTTCCCCAATCACTACTACATCATTAGCAGTATTTCCCTTTGGCCACATGATAACTTGGCCATCTATAAATGCAACCCTCATGCCTTTTGCATCTAATGCCGATATGGAGAGGAGGTTCTTCTTTAGTCCTGGTACAAACAATACATCTTGCATCTTCATAGACTTTCCAGAGTCTAGCTTATAGGAGGATTCCCCACTACCTTTTATTGCATACTAATAGTCATCCCCAAGTTTCACCTTGTGAGGTGAGTCATGTTCAAATAGTTTCACAAAGGATTCTTTGAATCCTGTCATATGTTTGGAAGCACCACTGTCTATAAGCCAATCATTGCTTCCATGTGAGATAGTTCCCGTGAGAGCGGAGATCGGCACATATTCTTCATCACTTGAAGAATCATCACTTTATTGTTTGAATCTCTTTGTGGAAGGTTTATCATCCTCTGCAGCATGAGCATGATGTATTCTCTTGTTTCCCTTCTTCTTATGGGAGTTAATATTGTTTCTAGGACAGTCTTTGGCAAAGTGTCCTCTTTCATCACATGTATAGCATCTTAATTTAGATAGATCTTTTCTAGAGTTATCTTTCTGGTGGAATTTCTTACCTCTAGAGTGATGAGATCTTCTTTTTCTTTTCTTAGAGTGGATGTAGACACTGAGAGGGGGGGTGAATCAGTGTATAGCTTTTTATTACTTTTTCAACCTTAACAATCATCAACTGCTTCTTCAATACATCATTCATTAATGTATTACCACAGTATCATTATATCATCAGCATTATTAACTATTACAGCTCATCATCACCTATTATCATATCATCATCACATAGGAAGCATAGCAAAACACAGTACACAAGATTTTTACGTGGAAACCCAAGTCCTGGGGGAAAAACCACGGAAGCCTTTATAATAATAATTTACCAGCAAAAACTGGAAGGAGGCTACATCCCCCTGGTTTACAAGCTACAACTTGAAGGAAGCCTTAGCTCCCTAGATTTCCTTGCCCCGTCCTGCCACCCTGATATGAAGATAGATACTGCTGAATCACAACCGCACTGATCCTGCGGACCTGCTAACCAACACCTGTACCACACTGCACCACACTGCTCAACCACTGTCACTGTTCATCAACTGACCACTGCTCATCAATTGTTCACTGACCACTGCACCACAACTGTGTAACATTTCTCGTCAACCCATGCAATCAACCTGTCCAATATGGCTGTACCAATCAAGCTGTACACATCATGCCACTCAGTCAATCTAAGCCTAACCAACTGTATGCCAAACTCAGTCCACCTGAGTCAAACCAACTTCTCGTACAACTCAACCAATCTGAGTTAGACCAACTACACATAGGACATCCTGTGTCAATTCTGCTCAATTTAACCTGTATTAAGTTTCTTATGTACCAAACAAAATACTTCAAATCAACTAATTGCTCACTATTCTTTGTCAATCAATCCTGGTCAATCTCTGCTTCATCAACCTGTCTATCTGCTTATCTTTGCTCTTTATCAATCTAGGAATCTTGCCAAGTCATCATAAAACATCAAGGGTCTTCTCAAGTCATCATCTCACTGTATACTAAGAAGATCTCTGAATAGATCACTGTATAATCATTAAGTCATTGTATGCTAACACACTAGGTACACTAAGCATACATTACATCACTATGTATGTATTGCTATCATTATCATTCCACTGAACATACAAACTGTCATGCATACGAAAAATTACATCTTTTGACTGAGCTGACTGTGTAAAAAAAAAAATTTGGACTGTGTATACTGACTGTGTAAAAATTCAGACTGTGTATACTTCTGCTGACTTCATCAACAGTGGTTCACTATTCCACAAGCATGTTTCCACAGTCATGTTTTGCCTTGGATCACCGTTGAATTCTGGGCTTAATCAGACTTGATTTTCAGACTTGAAATTTTACAAAGACACCTGTGGCTGCCACTGTTTCCTTACTACTGTTCTCAATCAGCCCATCAAAATGTATGCCAAGAATCCAAACTGTCTCACAAAAGCTGCTCCATAATTGTGCCAGGATCAGTCACAAAACAGTCCAATGGACAGCCTTAAGCTCATGTAACTTTAAGTGCTGTGAACTGCCTTCACTGAGATAAAACAAAACTTTACTGTGGCTGCTCCTGTGTTTTCCATAGTGGCTGCTCCTGCGTTTTCCTCAGTCCTCGGTAACCACTCAAAATTTCCACTGAGAAGTCTGAATTTCAGAGCTATGTATTATCACTCAACTGTTGTTGCTTCTTGACAATTCCACCACCAACTGTCTTCAAATATTCCATCAAAATCTGCCTCAGAGATTACCCAATTTCAGAGCTGTTCAAACTTTGAAATTTCACCTTGACTGTGGCTGCCTCAGACAAATCCGAAAATCAAAGATAGGTTTATTTTTATTTTTTTTACTTCTACACGGAGATCTCACATCACAGCTCCACGGAATTCTTGCTCAGCAGCACTAAAATCTTTATCATTCTTGTCATAAGTCTTTTATTATCAGCAGCCAACACATTTGGGTCACCGTCTTAGTAAAACCAAGAAAACAATGTCTTCATTTCCTCTCCAGCATCATACCATAATAACCAATCATTCCAAAATAAAAGATAAACAATAAAATGAAGCTTTACTGCTGTAATTTCTGATCCTCCTCTGCTCCAGCCATCAAGCCTGTCCTCAACCTGAGTGAAACCCCTGATATTTATTGTGGCTGCCACAAAATTTAGAGCTCTTCCTCCACACAAATTCCACATACCCAAAAAAATTCAGTCTACTGTTGCTGCTACAGTACCCGCGAAAATTTCAGAGCTCCACCGAAAATCTCCCCCCAAATGAATGACTTTTCAGTTGTATTTATACTTTAATTAATTATTTTGAGCTGACTTGTCACAAATTGAGTTTATTTCTTATTATTATAATTTTAAATATAGCTGGGCCGACTTGTCATAAAATTTCATTTTATTTTTATTTGGTCAAAAAGCTTCATTTGTGGAGCCGACTTTTAACAATAAACAATTTATTATTTTGTTTTTATTTGAATTTGAATTTTATTTATTCAATGCTTTAAGGATTTGATACCTTTACTCTCCTTGGCTTCATGGATGTACAACATCCTTGTTTTATTGGGGTTAGACCATAAGGGAATGCTTTCTAAGTACAACGTCAAGGGCTGGTAATACATTGTGTAAGTTAGGGCACATCAAGAATACACCTCAAATTTTAGAAATGAATGTCTTCACACCTTTTGGAGGGCTGACCATATTTAAATTTATTTAATCAATTGATATTTTATTTTTGCTTCCACATTGTCATCAACAAATGTGTATTTATTCTTGGTCTTCATGCCACATTACTAGGTGGGTTTGACACCACTCAAGGATTTTATGCCATGATAATGTCTTCTCAATGGCTTAATGATACCACAATACAATCAACTTTTTGAGGCCATCTTCAAAGTGTATAAGTGGTGTAGGAGTATTAAGGACTTAATCAAGGGCTTCATTAAAATGTTTTGAGCTTCAACATTACTATCTAAGAGTCACCAAATGTGTGAGTTCAAGACCCAATCCTCCTAGGGCACCACGAACACCAACATACCACCATTTGTATGGGCTTCCTCAAATTTTGAGGGCTTCTTCATCATGTGTGTGGGATTCTCACGACCCCATCAAGGGCTTCTCCATATGGCGGTGTGGATTCCTTGACTTTATTAAGTCATTTATGACATCTTCACATATAAGAGATCCATGACTTCAACATGGGTTGCAAGGTCATCAATCCACTAAGTGTGGAACCAAGGACTTCTTTAGACCTTCTTCAACCCAACAAGGACACTTCCTAGGGTACTAGGGCATAGGTTGTGGTATGGGGGACCAAGGAAACAACTTAGGGGTACCTAAACACTCTAAAGGGTGTTCAGGGCTTTTTCCAATGTCCATAGGCCTCCAAGGGCTTCAAGCTTGGGCTTGGACAGAGTCAAAAGGTCTCCTCTCGACACAGATGACCACAAATCAAACACTAACCCTCAGGGGCTCCACAAGGGGCACCAAGACTCAACTGTTGGCATCAATGACCAGGCACTATTGGCATCAATGACAACTTAATTAACAATCTCCCCCTTTGTCATTGATGACAACACTCAGGCTCCCCCTGAGAATAGGCTCCCCCTATTCACAACTTCTCTCCCCCTTTGGCATCAATGGCAAAGGGTACTACCTTGAAGTAACACTCCCCCTCAGAACATGCTCTCCCTGTCAACAACTTCTCTTCCTTTTTGCATCAATGGCAACGAGAACTTTCTTTAGCAATACTGCTCCCCCTATCATTGGGCACTGCTGCTGCTTATATGCTGGAACCAACTACTGTAGGATAATCAAGTACATAGCTCCTTTTACACTTCATAACAATGATCGATAGTCTTCAAAATGGTATTGGGTTTTTCCCAATATTTTCATCATTTCTGTTTTGATCATTGGTGCAATCTACTGACTTTATTTTCCATACTTTGGTAGGCTGATCACTGTTCATGACATTCGGTTGAACTTGCTTTCTTCTCCAAACTTTAACTTCTCCCTGCATCCTGCAATGTTTCGCAAAATGACCATAATGATAACAATTATAACATTGAACGGAAAACATACCTTGATTTATATCTGGAATTATTCTGTCATGAGTTCTGCAATGGATGGCTTTGTGACCATAGTTGTTACACTTGTAGCAGTGACCACTGAACATCATGGGATCTCCCTGAGCAAAGGATCTTCTTTGTGATGCAAGTTCTCTGCTTCTATTCTTCCTTGAATCTTGCTGATCATGGGATCTACTGAAAATATCTGTATAACTATTAGCCTTTTCTTCTTTTTCCCCGGAACTTTCACTTTCTTCAATGTTCTTTTCAATCTTTGAATTTGTCTTCAACTGAGCAACTGCCTTGTTCAGATCTTCCTTTAGAGAGAGGATCTTCAATTCTTTCTTTTGACAAATTTCTATCTTTTCTTGGAGTTGTCTTGTTAGGTCTTCTTCAATTTTCTTGACTTCTTCTATCTGTTCTTTCAGATCAATGACAATATTGTCTTCCATCTGTCCTTTTATTTCTTGATTTTCTTTTCTGAGTGCTGAGAGTTCCTTTTCAAAGTCAAAATTCGTCAGACATACCTTTCGTAATTCTATCTTCAAAGATTTGATTTCATCTTCTTGTTTTCTTCTTATTTTCTCTTCAATCTCATGATTAAAATGAATTTCCGTTTTGTCACTTGGATCTTCTTTCTGACTGGCGGATCTTTCCTTTTGCATTTTTTCAAGTAAGATACTGATCTCACTATCTTTGTCTTGAAGCTTGCGAGTCAATTCTTTCTCCTTATCTTCTAGCTGTCTTCTGAGCTTGTCAATTTCTTTTGATTGTCTTTTATTTTCAACAGCAGACTTCTCAAGTTGATCTTTCAGAGAGTTGGATATGGCTTCTTTGATTCTGGTAGCTTCTTCAACTTGGAGATTTAGATCAATTATAGTCTGTGTGGCTTTCTTAGATTCTTCTTGATTCCTCTTCTCAGATTTGTCCAATTGTTCTTATAATACCTGGTTCTGTTTACAAAGTTTCTCAACCTTTTGCAAAGCATTAGTAATATCATTGTTTAAACAGTCATTTTCATCATTTATCAAGAAACAATGAGATTCATCACATTTTGATGTATTACAATCTATGAATTTTGAATAGCACTTATCCTATATACTCGATAGACATATTTCTTCAAAAACATTACAAACAGGGTGTTCAATAGACTTACCTTCATACTTACCTGGATCTTGTACTGACCTTTCTATGGAGTTGTCTTCTGCTTTTTGTTCTTCAAGTTGATCTAACTTCAGTGACAATTCTTCAATTGAGTTGCACTTTCCTATTTTCTTCTTTTGGAGATCTGTCAGATCTGCAGTCATGAGTTTCATAACTTCTTCTTCATGTTCCTTAGAGGAGTAGAGATGTTCTATTTTGAGCCATAGTTCCTTAGCAGTGTTGCACTTTCCAATTTTTTCTTTTATGGAATCTGATAAGCCTTCAATAATGGATTCCATAGCCATTGAATTATTTTTCCTTGCTTCCTTTTGAGCTGTTATTTTCACTTTCTTCGGATGATCGTACCCAGTAAGCATTGACTGCCATACTCCACTGCCTTCTGCTTCAAGATAACCTTGCATTCTTCTTTTCCAGATCAAGTAATTTGTCCCACAAAACAATGGTGCTCCATTCACTGAAAACCCCATGGTGTGTCAAGGATCTACTTCAAGCTGGTAAGGCTTTCTGTGAAGGACCCGCTCTGATACCAATTGTAGACACTGAGAGGGGGGGTGAATCAGTGTATATCTTTTTATTACTTTTTCAACCTTAACAATCATCAACTGCTTCTTCAATACGTCATTCATTAATGTATTACCACATTATCATTATATCATCAGCATTATTAACTATTACAGCTCATCATCACCTATTATCATATCATCATCACATAGGAAGCATAGCAAAACACAGTACACAACATTTTTACGTGGAAACCCAAGTCCTGGGGGAAAAACCACGGAAGACTTTATAATAATAATTTACCAGCAACAACTGGAAGGAGGCAACAACCCCCTTTGTTACAAAGACTTCAATTCTCCAGCTACAACTGGAAGGAGGCTACATCCCCCTGGTTTACAGGCTACAACCTGAAGGAAGCCTTAGCTCCCTAGATTTCCTTGCCCCGTCCTGCCACCCTGATATGAAGATAGATACTGCTGAATCACAACCGCACTGATCCTGCGGACCTGCTAACCAACACCTGTACCACACTGCACCACACTGCTCAACCACTGTCACTGTTCATCAACTGACCACTGCTCATCAATTGTTCACTGACCACTGCACCACAACGGTGTAACATTTCTCGTCAACCCATGCAATCAACCTATCCAATCTGGCTGTACCAATCAAGCTGTACACATCATGCCACTCAGTCAATCTAAGCCTAACCAACTGTATGCCAAACTCAGTCCACCTGAGTCAAACCAACTGCTCA
>LPNX010230898.1:88906-109335 GCA_001517045.1 Pseudotsuga menziesii | reverse complement strand
TAAGTTTCTTATGTACCAAACAAAATACTTCAAATCAACTAATTGCTCACTATTCTTTGTCAATCAATCCTGGTCAATCTCTGCTTCATCAACCTGTCTATATGCTTATCTTTGCTCTTTATCAATCTAGGAATCTTGCCAAGTCATCATAAAACATCAAGGGTCTTCTCAAGTCATCATCTCACTGTATACTAAGAAGATCTCTGAATAGATCACTGTATAATCATTAAGTCATTGTATGCTAACACACTAGGTACACTAAGCATACATTACATCACTATGTATGTATTGCTATCATTATCGTTCTACTGAGCATACAAACTGTCATGCATACCAAAAATTACATCTTTTGACTGAGCTGACTGTGTAAAAAAAAAAATTCGGACTGTGTATACTGACTGTGTAAAAATTCAGACTATGTATACTTCTGCTGACTTCATCAACACTAGTTCACTATTCCACAAGCACGTTTCCACAGTCATGTTTTTCCTTGGCTCACCGTTGAATTCTGGGCTTAATCAGACTTGATTTTCAGACTTGAAATTTTACCAAGACACCTGTGGCTGCCACTGTTTCCTTACTACTGTTCTTAATCAGCCCATCAAAATGTATGCCAAGAATCCAAACTGTCTCACAAAAGCTGCTCCATAATTGTGCCAGGATCAGTCACAAAACAGTCCAATGGACAGCCTTAAGCTCATGTAACTTTAAGTGCTGTGAACTGCCTTCACTAAGATGAAACAAAACTTTACTGTGGCTGCTCCTGTGTTTTCCACAGTGGCTGCTCCTGCGTTTTCCTCAGTCCTCGGTAACCACTCAAAATTTCCACTGAGAAGTCTGAATTTCAGAGCTATGTATTATCACTCAACTGTTGTTGCTTCTTGACAATTCCACCACCAACTGTCTTCAAATATTCCATCAAAATCTGCCTCAGAGATTACCCAATTTCAGAGCTATTCAAACTTTGAAATTTCACCTTGACTGTGGCTGCCTCAGACAAATCCGAAAATCAAAGATAGTTTTATTTTTATTTTTTTTACTTCTACACGGAGATCTCACATCACAGCTCCACGGAATTCTTTCTCAGCAGCACTGAAATCTTTATCATTCTTGTCATAAGTCTTTTATTATCAGCAGCCAACACATTTGGGTCACCGTCTTAGTAAAACCAAGAAAACAATGTCTTCATTTCTGCTCCAGCATCATACCATAATAACCAGTCATTCCAAAATAAAAGATAAACAATAAAATGAAGCTTTACTGCAGTAATTTCTGATCCTCCTCTGCTCCAGCCATCAAGCCTGTCCTCAACCTGAGTGAAACCCCTGATATTTACTGTGGCTGCCACGAAATTCAGAGCTCTTCCTCCACACAAATTCCACATACCCAAAAATTCAGTCTACTGTTGCTGCTACAGTACCCGTGAAAATTTCAGAGCTCCACCGAAAATCTCCCCCCAAATGAATGACTTTTCAGTTGTATTTATACTTTAATTAATTATTTTGAGCCGACTTGTCACAAATTGAGTTTATTTCTTATTATCATAATTTTAAATATAGCTGGGCCGACTTGTCATAAAATTTCATTTTATTTTTATTTTGTCAAAAAGCTTCATTTGTGGAGCCGACTTTTAACAATAAACAATTTATTATTTTGTTTTTATTTGAATTTGAATTTTATTTATTCAATGCTTTAAGGCTTTGATACCTTTACTCTCCTTGGCTTCATGGATGTACAACATCCTTGTTTTATTGGGGTTAGACCATAAGGGAATGCTTTCTAAGTACAACGTCAAGGGCTGGTAATACGTTGTGTAAGTTAGGGCACATCAAGAATACGCCTCAAATTTTAGAAATGAATGTCTTCACACCTTTTGGAGGGCTGACCATATTTAAATTTATTTAATCAATTGATATTTTATTTTTGCTTCCACATTGTCATCAACAAATGTGTATTTATTCTTGGTCTTCATGCGACATTACTAGGTGGGTTTGACACCACTCAAGGATTTTATGCCATGATAATGTCTTCTCAATGGCTTAATGATACCACAATACAATCAACTTTTTGAGGCCATCTTCAAAGTGTATAAGTGGTGTAGGAGTATTAAGGACTTAATCAAGGGCTTCATTAAAATGTTTTGAGCTTCAACATTACTATCTAAGAGCCACCAAATGTGTGAGTTCAAGACCCAATCCTCCTAGGGCACCACGAACACCAACATACCACCATTTGTATGGGCTTCCTCAAATTTTGAGGGCTTCTTCATCATGTGTGTGGGATTCTCATGACCCCATCAAGGGATTCTCCATATGGCGGTGTGGGTTCCTTGACTTTATTAAGTCATTTATGACATCTTCACATATAAGAGATCCATGACTTCAACAGGGGTTGCAAGGTCATCAATCCACTAAGTGTGGAACCAAGGACTTCTTTAGACCTTCTTCAACCAAACAAGGACACTTCCTAGGGTACTAGGGCATAGGTTGTGGTATGGGGGACCAAGGAAACAACTTAGGGGTACTTAAACACTCTAAATGGTGTTCAGGGCTTTTTCCAATGTCCATAGGCCTCCAAGGGCTTCAAGCTTGGGCTTGGACAGAGTCAAAAGGTCTCCTCTTGACACAGACGACCACAAATCAAACACTAACCCTCAGGGGCTCCACAAGGGGCACCAAGACTCAACTGTTGGCATCAATGACCAGGCACTGTTGGCATCAATGACAACTTAATCAACAGTGGACTGTGAGAGCTTGATATTCACTTCCCATCTTTTCTTCTCGAGCTGCTATCCGAGCTTCTTCTTGAGAGCATTCTTCCCATAGTCTGCTGAACTTGACTAACTTCTTTCTTGCACAGATTCCTTCAATAAAGGAGTCCCATGATCTAGGGAGACCATTCAAGGTGCTCATTACAATCTCTGCATTTTCCACTTCTTCATCTACTGCTTCCAGCTATTCCTTGATCTGAGAGACCCTTGTAAAGTAAGACTGGATGGTCTCTGCATTCTTGGATCTTTACATTCTTTAGTTGGTTTCTCAGAGTCATCTTCCGGTTTATGTTCTTCCCTTCAAACAATTTGGTTAGGGAATCAAATATAGCTTTAGGTGTCTTTAGGGAGGACACCTGTGGTATGAGGTGATCCTTGATTGAATCAGTAATAATACTCTTTTCCATAACCATCTTCTTCTTGTGTAAGGCCTTAGCCTCATCTCCCTCTAGAACTGGAACCTCCTCATTGATATAGGAGTCCAACTCATTTTCTTCCAGGACCAGGGAGATCCTATACTTCCAGGCTCGGAATTTATTAGCTCCCTCAAGCTTTTAATCAAGCTTGGTATTATGAGACATCTTAACTGAGAACCTCAAATGGAAATACAAAAGATTTAGATCTTACTAGGTCAAGATGTCAGATCTGGAATTTGGAGCTGAAATTCTGTAGTGCTGGTTCAAGAGCAGATTAGGGTTTGACTTTTCTGGAGTTTTGTCCAACCAAATTCTTTGATCTTGATCTCTAAACTTTGATTTTGAGGAGGAGATCAATCCAGACCTGGGCTCACTGAAAAATTCCACTTTTGTAGAAAGCCCTAATTTCCGGCAGTAGTGTCAGGTCCAAAACTGAAAAAGCTCAAAATCGAATTATGCTTCAACAAAAAGATGCGCCCTAGGGAGGAGTGTTAGTCCAACCTTATTTTGTTGAAAATATATGGAGAGAGATTCACAAAGTAGGAAGCCCTAGTTTCCACAACTGCATAGTGTCTTCTTCTCAGGTTAGCTCTGATACCATGTTAGATTTTTTAACATTAAGCTAGCATTACATTAGGATCTTTAACTGAGAGAATAACAAGCACAAAAATCAAATACAAGAGACAATGAACACAATGTTTTTCCTCGGGGAAACCATAAATGGAGAAAACCCCGCAACTTCCTCAGAGATAGAATCAGCACCAAAAGTAAAAACCCCAAAACAGTAAGATGATCTCCTGACAGCAGTAACCTCTTTCTTCCTAGCCCTAGTGTCTTCTTCTTTCTCAGCTATGTGCTACAACTAAGTGTGAGTGAGTGTGTGATAAATAGAGAGACTCACTCTCTATTTATACTAATTCCCAACTTGATAATAACCTACTGGGGCCAACTTCTCTAGGAGAGTCTAATAACCCTAGTGTCCCGGAACTGCGGGGACTTTAACCCTTGACCAATAGGAGGGTTACCCACAATTACTTGACATGACTTGTTTACATTATAGAACCTCCCGATAGGAACATCGGGGCATGACATGACTCAAGTACATTACAGACACATATCAGAATAAACATCAGGGTACAATACATAAGATATATGGATGAATACATTCCGAAGTTACAAATACATTAACAATATTGATATTAGTATTTCTTATCTGGTTTTTTTTTCTTTTTTTTTTGAAACCCAATTCTTATTTGCGCTCTGATTGGAATTTATTAATAAGGAAAGTCCATAGAATAATGGGAATATGGACGTCAAAGTGGCTATCTTTGGGTGGCCGAAAGACCTTAGCTCTGTCAGTTTTGCCATCTATTCTGGTTTATTGGTTTTCACTTTTTCGAGTTCCAGTGAGCACTTTGGTATCCATGCGTAGGCTTTTATTTCGCTACTTGTGGAGGGGGATGAATGAAAATGAAAAATATCATTTGGCTGATTGGGACTCTCTGTCTCTGCCTAAATATTAGGGTGGCTAGGGCTTTAAGCACCTTGGCTTATTCAATCTCTCTCTTTGTGTGAAGAGCGTGTGGCGTGAGCTATCTTTGATAGGTTTGTGGGGTGCCATCATTAATGAAAAATACATGAAAAGGATCCCTCTTTCATCATGGTTACATGTAGGTAATTATAAATCTTCTTTCCCTTTAGCTGTTTGGAGCAGTCTATGCACTAGTCTCCCATGTATCCTACGAGAGCTTTACTGGCAGGTTGGAAGAGGTAATAATATTTATATAGGTTTGGATCTGATTATTGGGATCAGTAATTGGAAACTTTCTTGAAACATTCTAGATGTTCTTCATGAGAGGAATAGTTCTGCCCTTAAGCAGGATTTTGTCGTAGATGAGGATCCTTATTTGGGTTGGTTATCTGTGGTTTCGTTGGGCCTGGATGGTGTGATTGCTGTGGAGTGGGAGGATTATGTCGACAGTCTGGGGGAGGCCGATATCACTCTCACTAAGGATATTGATATTTTGGTATGGACTAGAAATAAACAATAGGGCTCTGTCACAGCCAACCTTGCATACTCGACACTTCTTTCTCAACATCAGGTGTCTCGGCCAGATTGGTGGCACTAAGTTATCTGGAAAGTGAAAGTTCCACAAAAGGTGAAATGCTTTATTTGGATTTCTATCAGGCATACAATTCTTACCTGGGATGTTCTGCAATGCCATGGCTTCCATGGGCCAAGTAGATGTATTTTATGTGAGAAATCCTCATAATTGACTGAGCATTTATTTTGTGACTGTTCTTGTTTTCGCATCCTGTGGATGAACATATGTAGTGATTTAAGCTGTTTTTGGACTTGGAACATTAGCTCAAGTGTATATTTCCTCATGAAAGTAGCAGAACATTCTGTTATAAATATTGAACATGCAATGGTTTATATATGGGAATTATGGTGCGCCAGAAATCGTTTCCTATTTCAATCAATTCCATTTAACTTTGGTGCAATTGTCTAGAAGGTCATTTCCCATAGTGCCAATGGTGCTCATTCGGGTCCTCATAAAAGAGTTCGGTCTATAAGCTTTCTGGAACAATTTGATGAAGAGAAAGTGAGATTTTTCGATGGGGTTGCTCTTACTGGAGTGTGTGGTGCGGGTATGGTTGTTAAACTGGCAGGAAACTATATTGTTCACCTTTGTATGAGTGCTGGAAAGGGCAAAAATAATCGTGTTGAGTTATTGGCACTCTAGGGACTTCTTTATTTTTTCAAACATCGTGGGATTTGTCTTCAGTGTATTATGGGGGAATTCAAAAGTCATTATAGACTGGGCTCTACACCATCACACCTTACAGTCTATTGATCTCCACCATTGGATCCGGAGGGTTCGAGGGTTGCTGGATACCTATCCCTCTCTCTCGATTGTACATGTGTATAGTGATTTCAACACTCAGGTGGACACTTTATCTAAACAGGCTATTGGGCTGTGACATTGGATGATATTTTGGAAAGATTTCTCCAATGGAACTTTGATAAAAGAAGGGGTCTTGAGCTGTTATTAAGAGATTATGGCATGGCATTTTTATGCTTATGACAATCCTTAGTTTTTATTTTTATTTTTGGCTATTATTGTTGGGATAGGATATGAGAGAATGATACTCTCTCTATTTTGGTATCCTTAGTATATTTATACGGCATAAAAAGGTGAACTATCTTGTACTGGGAAGAATTGAGTTGTTAGATTAAGTAATGACAATTGTTTTAAGTGATCTTATGACTAGTATTGTGCTCTGGTTCTATCTGCAAAAGATTTTTGCTGATGTAACTGCTGTTATTTTGACACAACTTTAGATAATATAAGGTTGTCTTTTCCTCGTGAAAAAAATGATAAGTTTACATATTGTTGAGATGTGTAGATAAGTTAAGTAACTGTGGATAAGGTGCTATGAGTTAGATTTGATTGTTGTTAACTTAATTAGGCAAATGATGATAATATTGAGATTTTTTTTAATCAATTTTAGTTTTAGTGTCACTAATTTTAGGATATTTCTTAAAATGGTTAATGTCTTATGTTTAAGGATGAGTAATTGAGATGTTGTTTTAAATCTCATGAGATAGTGATTTGTTCTTTCTTGAGTGTGTGATTGAGATTTTCTCTCAATGTCTCTTTGTTTATAAAGTAGTTTCATCGTAGGATTTTGACCATTGTCAACGCATAAGGATTTGTTGGGATACAATTTAATATCTTTCAGAGAGAGAGAGAGAGAGAGAGAGAGAGAGAGAGAGAGAGAGAGAGGTAGTTTCATCGTAGGGTTTTGACCATTGTCAACGCATAAGGATTTGTTGGGATATAATTTAATATCTTTCATTTCCAACTTACTTTTCATGGAGGAGAGAGTGCATAAGGATTTGTTGGGATACAATTTAATATCTTTCAGAGAGAGAGAGAGAGAGAGAGAGAGAGAGAGAGAGAGAGAGAGAGGTAGTTTCATCGTAGGGTTTTGACCATTGTCAACGCATAAGGATTTGTTGGGATATAATTTAATATCTTTCATTTCCAACTTACTTTTCATGGAGGAGAGAGTGCATAAGGATTTGTTGGGATACAATTTAATATCTTTCAGAGAGAGAGAGAGAGAGAGAGAGAGAGAGAGAGAGAGAGAGAGAGGTAGTTTCATCGTAGGGTTTTGACCATTGTCAACGCATAAGGATTTGTTGGGATATAATTTAATATCTTTCATTTCCAACTTACTTTTCATGGAGGAGAGAGTGCATAAGGATTTGTTGGGATACAATTTAATATCTTTCAGAGAGAGAGAGAGAGAGAGAGAGAGAGAGAGATTAGCAACACTATGATAGGAGAGAGAGAGAGAGAGAGAGAGAGAGAGAGAGAGAGAGAGAGAGAGAGAGAGAGAGAGAGAGAGATTGCTAAGGTATTGAAAACAACCAAAGGAAAGAATTATACTATTAGCAACACTATGATAGTCCTTCATCTTTAACCTAAATATGGGTGCCAAGAGATTTAGTTGAAATATCATACAATGGATTTAGTAAATGTTGAATGAAGTGGACAACTTATCAAGTGATTTTATATGCACAACGATTTGTCGAGTAATTAAAGAGAATCATTGGCTTGGGAGAATCCATGCCATGGTTTGATGGGATTACCAACGAAATCATGGAACTTTGTTGAATGAACCTAAGCAAATTTACAGAAAGTATGAAATTTGTCAAAATGTTAGCACAATCCGAGCATGGATAGACATTTAATTAGCCTAGAACATACATAGAGGCTTGGGGTGAAAGAGGCTTGAGAAAGCAAAGTCACTCAAGGAGTAATTTGCTTTTGTGGTTTGGAAGTTGCAATGGGGTGGATGAAACCTCCCTTGAGCAATTTACCTACGATTGAAAGCTCTAATAACCAAACTTGCCTTTATCAAGAGTTTCCTCTTTGAAGTTTTGTTATTTTAGCATAACTTTCATATTCTCGGTCTTTTGAGATTTAACATATAATGTTCTTTCTAAATTTCAACTACTCTGACATTTCTTTAACACATTATGTGTTTCTTTATGTGCTCATGGTCAATCGTTTACTCTTTTAACTCTCAATTGTAAGTTTAAAAGAGTGTAATTTGAATTTAGCATGGGAATCATTTATTAAATGATATTTACAAAATAATTAAATAATAGAAGAAATTTAATCTTCATAATGCATTTAATAAGAGACTAAGTCAAACATGGACTATTATCATTTTGAGAGTAATATTAAGCTTGATTGTAGTCTAAACATTCTATGAAATTGATTCTTTTGTAGTGGTTCAATATAATGAGAAGAGAAATTGTCATTTTTGGCTTGAAATTTGACAAGAATAATTTTAGCTTGATAGAATTGCATAAATTAGATGTTTAAATCATACAATATATTTGCAATAGAGGTACAAGGGCATTGAACCCATTTATACATTAGAAACAACAATTTCATCAATCCATAATTGCCATTTTGGCAAAGATTCTGTCGCCAAATTTCAATAATGACAAACCAAAGGAATATCAAAACATAGAATGTTTAACCTTGTTCTTGCAATTTTCCTTCTTAATCATTTAGTTACAAACAAAATGATTTAATTAAACAAAACATTAAAATTCCTTTACGATGTTTTAAATGACAATTGAGTTAAAATTGTTACACTTACCCAATCTTTGCAATTACGTTTTTTTAACCCCTTCACCTACTAATCATCACATAGATAAATAAGTGTTCACGAGGCATTTGAGTGTATAATTCATCAATCCCGTAGACCATCTAAATACTATGAATCACTTTTACAAAGATGAGTGAGTGCATGAAAATAATTGGTCATTTTTTTTCACTCTAAAATATGCCAACACCTGTTATTTTGGAGAATAAAGGTATGGCTAGATTATGTAATCCACTCAATCATTCCATAGGGGCTCAACAAGAGCATCATGTCACTTACAACAATTGAACCTGGGTGGGGAGGATAATAATAATTCCTCCCAACCACCCAAGCTACATCAAATGGACATGAAAATATCTGGTCATTGCGTGGCCATTGACGTGGAATATTGATAGATTAAATCAACACTTAATGCATCATGAAAGCTTATTCGAAGGATCAAGTTACCCAAGGAGAAATTCTTGCACTTGAAGGAAAGACATTAAGGCATTTTAATCCCATGTTTTGAGTTAAGATCTCGACCGTAGAGCCTTTTAGAGATATAGGGCATATAAAGATTTCTCAAGCATGGATGTAAGACATCCCTTAGGTATCACTCCATGGTAGGCTAGGTCCCCATAATTTTGATGAAGTCACCACTGCATCACAAGCAATGCTCAATTGATAGTTGCATGTTCATATTCTCAATGGAAGTAGTTGAAATTACCCCTTGACTTAAATTTCTTTCCTTCTCTTGCTTTTTTACTATATATATTTGAGAGAGATTCATTCTCTATAGAAGGAGGGGGAATAAGAGAAGGGGAAGAAGCAACTCTTGGTGCCCCTTATTTAATAGGGGTTGATCTCTTCTATTAGGTTTTTCAAAATTTTGTTACACTTGAGTATAAAATGTCTCTTTTAAAAGTTTTCAACTTAGGATTCTTGACTTTCCTCTTTCTGAAATATATTTCTTAAATAATTAGATAGACCTCTGTGTGAACTGTTTCATTTCTAAGCAAACTCACATGAACAATCGTATTCCATGAAGGTAAGAACTTCATTAGGAAATCGGGGGCTAAAGTAGGAAAGCAACAAACAAAAGAAAGGGAAACAATAACTGCTGAATTAAGAAAGATGAAACCCTATTACATATAACTTTATTCTCCTTATGGGTGAATTAGTTGAATAGTATTTCAGATATTAGCCTTTTGTAGGTAGGAAGAATCAGGTTCCCTCTAGTTCTTGAAGACGATAAGTACATTGGGCAATCTTTTCTGCTATCTTATATGGACCAAGACATGAAGATTGAAACTTAGTGTGTTTACCATTCTTTTTGCATGCCTTGTCACACATGAGGACTGGATATTTGACCTATAAAATTTTCATCCGATAAGCTCTTTTCAAATATCCATTTTAGTAGGTTATGATGGACTATAAATTTTCTTATCGCTTTATCTCTTTCTTCCTCAAGTTTGAGTAAGGATTGATTATGATTTGCATCCCATAAAATCCATCATCTATTGAGAAGGTTGTAATGAAGGAAGAAAAATATTTGATGGGAGGATGGAATCATACCATACAAATGAAACACTGATAGTTTCTCAAGGTGACCTTGGGCGTTACCCAATTAGCCCACAAAGCATTGAAAAACATAGTGTGATAATTTATGTGGTGATTAACCATGACTTTGTTAAGGATGCAAATGAGGTTCTTATTAGTTGAATTGACCACACCATTCCCTCTAGGATAATAATTTGAAGAATATTTCAATATGTTTCCTCTATTTAAAGCAAACTTGGTCAAATGAGGGGACTTAAAATATTTAGTATTATAAAAAACTAGAATAGGCAAAATCACAAACCTGATTTTAATGTATTGTTATAGGAATTAAATAATTTCTCATCTAATGAAATTTGCTACCCAGGCAGCTTCCCACCATCAAGCATAATAATAAATGTCAATCAACACATACTTGTGTCCCTTCAAGGAACAAGGATTCAATTATTTAACAACATAAAAGACCCACTATTCAAAAGGTTGTTTAATTTATATTGGTTGTATTAATAAGATGTCATTCTTTTCTGTACCTACACACAATAGACATGTATGTCATTTTATCACATGATCATGCACGTCTTTGAAAAATGCAAGTCAATAACATCCTACCCTCAATAGTTTGTGAGTGGTGGTATCACTTGAAAAATGTTTTCCCATAGGTCGTCCATTCAAATCTATAAGCACCCTTTCAACATCAGATCCCTATGAATATCACAAAAATACCCTATCGAGTTCTTTTAAAAAAGAACTCTCTTGATTAGAGCATATTGCATAGACTTAAGCCTTAAGGAACCAAGTTTTTTTTGGTTCTTAAATACTTAGGGCTATACCCATGTTGGAAGTAAACATGAGCTCATAATACCATGAGGCAATAGTGTCAACGGTAGATTGGACATCAAAATACATGGATGCTTCATTTCCCATCCTTCTTCATTTATGTGGGATTCTATTGCAAAAAAGTAAATACTTGTACCTTTAACAAGTTTTTTTGGGTTTAATGCCCAATCATACTCATAGATGCTCGTCATCTAGTCTCCATGTGTCTCTCTTATCTCCTTCTAAACTAATAAGGATCTTATAGAAAAATACAAAATAATAATGATGGTTTGACTTTTGAGGATATAGAGAGTCTAAAATTATTATCTCCTTCTAAACTAATAAGGATCTTATAGAAAAATACAGAATAATAATGATGGTTTGACTTTTGAGGATATAGAGAGTCTAAAATTATTGTTGATTTTAACATAAGCATAAACTTATTTCCCACTATAGGATAGTTAAATTAAGGCCCTTTCAAACTTATGCTCGTAAATGAGACGGGATATTGATTTCTTTCTTTGTTCTTTTGAGTAAGCACAATTGCCAAATAATGTTGAGAAGAAAAGGTATAACTATAGAAGTCTCCATTGTAGTACATGGAATACCAAGGGCAAGGTTAGCAACTATGGTTGCCTTTATCTTTTCAAAGGCAAGTTGTTTCAACGTTATCCACTAGAAAGTAACATCACCTTTTATAATTTCTTATAAAGGTTAAACAATTTTGGCAAAGTTAGAGATGGATAGTTGAATTAAATCATTTTTTTCAAAGAAGGATTGCATAGACCTTTTATTATATGGATGTGAAATCTACATTATATCTTTTTTTTTTTTAGGGTCAACTTGGATTCCATGTCT
Organism: Pseudotsuga menziesii; assembly: GCA_001517045.1. Classification (NCBI taxonomy): domain Eukaryota; kingdom Viridiplantae; phylum Streptophyta; class Pinopsida; order Pinales; family Pinaceae; genus Pseudotsuga; species Pseudotsuga menziesii. The sequence goes on along the minus strand of LPNX010230898.1, from coordinate 97,245 downwards.
GGAAATAATATGACCGAGTAATTTCCCTTATATAACTTCGAATATACTCCTCTTTAAATTGAAGCATAAACCATATATCCTATTTAGTGTTCACAAATTTGCTTAAGGTAATGTATATGATTAAAAGGGCTCTTTGAACATTGTTATTCCATCCATGCATATCACCACATTTTTTATAATTAAATCCTAAAAGGTGATATCTACTGTACATTGGAATGTAGCACCAACAATGATCAATTGAAAGGGCATTCATTTATAAGATAAGGTACCACATTTGGTGATGAATGTTGTTTTGTGTCTATCATGGTTAACTACCATAACTTTGTTGTATCTTGAAAATCAATTCAACAATGATACAATTTCCAATCCTATCATTGATTGCAAGATTTAATCCATAAGACGAGAGAGGATAGCTATCTTTTTTTTAATGGTTTATTCAAGTTTAGGAAATCAACACATAAATAGAGTTTGCCATTTTTAATCCTCACATGAACTAAATTAGCCACCCACGAGGAATGCCAAACATGAAAGGTAGTCCATGCATCCAATAAATTCTTAAGTATTTATGTATTATGGGTTCAATAGAAGGATGAATAGGCCTTTGTTTTTTCCTAAATGGGTTGGTCTTAGGTTTTAAGGGTACCATGTTCTAAATTATGCTAGTACCGTATACCTTCAAATATTCATACGTTGAAACAAATACATTTTTGATGTTGCTTGAATAAGCAAATGGATTGTTGTTTTTCCTAAGGAGTACAACAAGTAACAAGGTTGAACACTTTTGAGTTTTTTTTTTTCATTTCAAGATTAATCACCTCACAATTCATGGAAGAGTTGTTTATATTGGTATTGGTTGATTTCTTAAATTGATCTTGCAAGTCAAACAACTCTTGAGATTCACAACTCCTTTTGGGATTGTGTTGGTTTTCAATTTCATAATCTACTTTAGCTTTGATAAGTTATTCATCATCTATGGCAATGTCTTGGAAGGTTCCTTCATTGGTTGAAAATTCAAGAATTTGTTCATCCTCATTGAAACATTTCTAGTTTTGAATATTGTCTGGTACAATGGGTTTAAAGAAGTGTTCAATGAAAAACTCATTTAATTAGCTATATGCTCTCCAATGAGGATACACGAGAAGCTGAGCTTGATAAATAATCAACTTCTACGTTTTTTGATATTTTTTTGAGGTATGGAATCAATGTTAAATGCATGAAAGGATGAGATAAAATCCCATACCCACTTTGCATGATTTTTCAAGGGAGGGGAGTTACCATTAATGGTACCCCATATTTACTTCACTATGATTTTAGAGTCACCAAACACTTTTAGATACTTAATCTTCATTTCAACATCCTTTTGAACCCTAGAACCAAGGCCAAGATCTATAGTTAACTCCATTGGAGTTCATTTGTTTACAAGAATCTGGTGTTGCATGTACTAATAGTTTGTAGAAAATAGTAAGATTGCTAGGTTACTCAATATAATTAAACTCTAAGAGAAATATTAGCTTGACATCATATCATAAACCATAGTTTCATTAAGTTTGGATTAATTCCATTATAAGTCTCTTTGAAGATAGGGAAAAATCAACCTTTCAAAAGTCCAAATGAGGTTTCTTAAATGCAAAATCCAATTCCAAAAATGCCAATATCATATTCCAAAACTGCACTTTTGAATTCAATATTGGCACTTTCAGAGTCTAGTATTGCACTATTAGAATCTCAAATTTACACTTTCAGAGTTGGGTTTTGCACTTTTTAAAGATGAAATTGGCACTTTCATAATCATATTTTGCACTTTTGGAATTTCATATTAGCACTTTAAGAATCTAGTTTTTCACTTTTGAAAGCTGATATTGACACTTTGAGAATCCGATTTTGCAATTTGATATTGGCACATTAAAACTAGACTTTACACTTTTAAAATAATTTTTTAGCACTTAATTTTCAATCAATGTTTAATATATCATTCAATTTTTTAAAAATGGGTTACTCATCATTCACGAATTTATAATTATAAGTCTTTGTAATGATATAGTTATTTTCATCATCCCATAGATTACTTTCCTTGGTCATCCACAAGAATCGTGTTTCTACATTCACATTTCCAAAACAATGACCCAAATCATACTTGAATTTCTCATTATTGTATTTTCCCTAAACCTTATTTAATTCTAATAGAAAAAATTTCAACAGAAAAATTGCAAACAAATACATAACATTTATATCTATTGGATTTCTATGATTGGAGTTGCAAATTAATACTTAAAAAAATCAATAATAATTATTTTTTAGATGTGAATACCATAAAATAGATTGAAAGTACCGCCAAATTGATAAAACACAACCAAATACAAAAAATATAAATATGATCTAATCTTATTAACTATATAAAACATTGTTGCACATATAAAATATTAGTAAAATATACTAATTATTAAAAAGTATGTATCTGTATAAACTCCAATAGTTGATTACTCTATTACATTGTTCTTAGTCTTTTTTAGTATTGAGAGAATGACTCCTTAACTGTATGTGCAATACATATATAAAATGAAAAGTGTAGTGCAAGTTTATGCCTTTGAATAAAAATATAATAACAATTAAAAAACATTGGTATCAATCCACTTAAAAACAAAGTTAGTTGTATCAATAATAGCAAGTTCACAAAATAGATGTTGAAGATAATACTAATGAATATCAAACACAACTGGATATTAAAAATGATATCTTAGAAACCATACAAACTAATCTATATAAACTCCAGTGGATGGTTACTTTATTACATTTTTCTTAGTCCTTTTGTAGTATTGACATAATGATTGCTTAACCATGTGTTATACATATATTTGCTGCAAAATGTAGGTGTAATTTTTTGCATTTGATCCAAGAAAAAAAAAAAAGGTTAGAAACATAATTAGTCGTATCAATAATAACAAGATCGCATAAGAGAAATTCAAAATAAATAATTCTTATGAATGCATTTCACAACGTAGATGTATAACAACAACGACAAACAAAGTGTGACTTATTTTTCTTAGTTTCAACTATAACACTAATTTCCTTTTTCTAAATATATATTTCGAATATATTGGTAAGCGCATTGGACAAAACTAGTTGAGTTTCTCGAGCATAAATCAATATCTTGAAACTAAGTATAAATTGCTAATGTGCGATGAAGATATTAATATATGGAGACTAATGAAAACATTTATCCCTGATGATTTGAAACTGAGAGAATTGTTCAAGAGAGTTTCAACAAGGATGGATTCTACTTATAAGCACTTTAACAAGATGATGCCTCTTTTCATTATATAATTTGATATAAGAGTTTGAAAGATATGGAACAACTATTTTATACAACCCCATCTCCAATATCACACCCCTAGGAGGAGACTTTGCAAAGCATTAATCTCTAGCATTTTTAATATTTTCATTTTTGGAATATGTTTTGCAATTTTAGAATTTGATATTGGCCCTTTTAGAATATGATTTTGAACTTTTGAAATCCAATATTGACAATTCTAAAATCTATTTTGGGACTTTCGAAATCCAAAATTGGCACTTTTAGAACATGATTTTGCATTGTTGGAATCTAGAGATGATGCATTTAGAAAACTTACCCCAGGGGAGGGTATATCGGGGATGAGGTTGTACAAAGTAATGGTTGGATATCTCATAAAGCCTTCAAACTTTTAGTTGATAAGAGAGATCAACTTGTTAGTGTTTAGTGTTTATAGGACAAAATTATTCTTTGTGAACCTCCCTCGAATAATTATTTCAGCCACAAGTCATTAGAGAAGAAAAGCCTGTATTGATTTACAAGAGTGAATATCTCCATTTCTAATGTAGGATAGAATTTTATAGTCTATTTGAAGATATTTGTATATTTCAACAACTTTTCTTCTAGAGAATAGTTGAGTGCCACAAAATTACCATTTTAAACTTTTAAATATTCTCTAATAAAAAGGTTGTGCCCATACCATAATACTCAAACTCCTTGAATAAGACAATTAGAAAGTTCAAGATGCTGACTTTTATGGTGCTCAACTAGTCTCAAATCCCATGACCTGCTATTAGATAAACAATATTTTTTTGAGATCTTTTATTTGCAAATAGCGCGCACACACACATAAAAATTAAAATATAATGTATAACTTCAATGAAAATGTTGAAAGGTTAAAAAAAACTTTAATGAATTGATGCCATATATATATTTTTAATTTTTTTTTCATTCAAATTGGAAAGGAATAAAATCATTTGTTCATAATCATTTTAACTACATTCATTCAAAATCATAATTATATTAATGAACTTTTCCAAGTTCAACTTGCACATTGTTAAACATTATAAACATTATCAATGATCTTGTTAAAGTTTAAATTGCGGTTATTAAACTCATGATTATATATAATTGCTAAATTTCAAATTGTAGTATAAAAGATATGCAAAGAATACACTATTTATTAATAAGGAAGAAATCATAATCTAGCTAATGACCGGGAATAAAACTAAAGCTATGATCCATATATATATTGATACATTCATAAAATAACCATCTCTTCCTAAGTGGTAGTCATGAAAGTATTGGTAGCCAACTCACGAGTAACATAAATTCAACATTAGAGAATCTAATATGTGTTCCATTTAAATTACTAAATAGAATTTCATATAATGAAATTTAACATCATATTGAGTATAGAGAGTTGAGTGAATATATTTTTTTAAAAAGTTAGCGAAAAACATATCACTATAAAATCGAGTGCAAAAATGACCAGATCATTGAACAACATTCGTTTTGATTTGAACCAAACTGTTAAAAAAAACATAAATCAGTAACTTTTGTTTAAATAACATAAATGGGTAACTTTATATTAATATTTATTTTCAACGAAAAGAACCACCTTGATATTCTATTCCCCATAATCAAGGGTGGGGCATAGGCCTGCTTGAGAATGGATCCCAGGTCTTTAGGGCCCCAACCCTACCAAACGTTGTTAGAACATCATCCTCTGCCTGGGTAACTTTATATTGATATATAAAATGCTATGACTAAACAAGTCATCAAGTCATCATTGAGATTAATAGAAGTCTAGTAGATTTCAAATTTAAAATCAAAATAATTAGTCTTAATAAAACATATCTTTCAAACTAGACTTTACATCTCAAATTGTCTACATTCTTGATAGCCATAAATTCATATAAACTGGTCACACAAAACCAAAAACCTATAAAACACAAAAACATGAGCAAATTAGATGCATCCATGTTCATTGTGAGCATCCTTCATTTTTTCATATTCTTGCATGTGTGATATTGCTTGTGCCCATTTTTGTCGTCATAATCACCAAGAGCCCATTGAATTATGGAGTCTTCTAGAGGAATACCCTACATAGACCTATGGATATTGTAGGGATGCCAATGAAGGAAAGGGAACTTTGAGCAAATTCTAGTATCCTGTTATAATGCATATATAAATTTGTAACCAAATTTTCCAACCTTTCACTTTGTATTGCCATTCTCCTTTCCATATTCGAGTGCCTAGCCAATCGATCATCATAATGACCGCCTATAATTTGATTTGTTAGAAAAAATAAAAAAGAAGCAAAAATCAATAACAATAGAACATGAGATTTACACAAAAACCTTGTTGTGTGTAGGTAAAATCATGGGACAACGAAAGTTTCGACTTTTATCCTTATTCGACAAAAACTTACAATGCTTCTTGTGCAAAAATTCCAAGGGTCATTTCCCCTTTATAGAATACATAAGAAGGTTCTATAAGGAACCAAAATACACTGGAAGGTTCTAGAAATTTTCATCTTGGGGGTTCATCCCCACAACACTGGCTAGGGGGGGGGTGAGACGTGGAGATAACCATGTACCATGTTGTAAGAAAATATCAAAGATTTAGATATTGACTTGAATAAGCTCCTAACATGATTAAGATGTAGAATTTCCTCCTGTACGATGTTCATCTGCATTGATAAGGACCTTTGAAACTTGTGAATCTTGAGAAATCCACAATAAACAAATCACCAAGGTAATTATGCTCTTCTGTAGCACTAACAAAAAGTAGAAGAGCAAGTCTATTTGGAGAAATAACTTAGACCATTAAGCAACTGCTTAAGGTCTTCACTAAAACCACATAGACAACAAACTAAGAAAAAAAATTCCCCCCAAAAGTTCAAATTTCCATGTAGAAACCAACATTGCCAATTGAAACATCCATGTCATAGTTCAATTCTTAGCAAAGGAACATACCAAACATGACTATCACATCCCCTTTTATAAATAATACCATTCACAAGCACCCCAACAAAATATGAGATAACCCAAACCAATTTTCGATCAAACCAAGATTACTAGATGACAAAGTTCCTTGGCATTAAGAACCTAAGATATCCCACTTTTTCCATGATCGACCATACAAGCCAAATTAAAATTATAAACCAAGTTCAAGTGTGCATTGCGTAGTTTGAAGGATGAGGACTTAAAATTGCTCTCCTTGGTTTGTATCGACTTCCATTTCTCACACAAATGCCACTGTTGTGATTGCTAATGTATTTCATCAAGGAATTAAGTGAATTATGGGATTACCTCCATTGATAGCTATCACCCCTTTTGCCAATTTGACCACCACATTCACCATGGTGTATGTATTGGGATTACACAATCAAAGAACACAAAAGTATTCAATTAATTCAAACTATGTAGCTATCCCTTTAATATGAGTAATGTTTTTGGAGATGGGAGAAACATTTCCACAATTTGTTTTTCCTTTTTGCAAGGACGAGAGAAGAGTCACCAAAAATCAAAACATTCTTAATATGCAAATTCTACAAAAATACCATTCCTTGATACTAGGTGAGAAATTCTACTTGATTGTTTGTTTCTACTCCTGGTCCCCAAGTAAAGGTCAAGTCTTATTTTCCTTCGAGATTGAAGAGTCCCCTCGTACTTTTTGTCCCTAGATTGCCTTTGGAGGCTCCATCAAAGAACATATTTTTTTTGTGAGGCTAACCATTTCTGAAAATCAATTGCATCAAACATAAAATTAGACAATGATTAATACATAGATCTTTCTATCTCTAAAAGGAGAGTGCCTCCTCTGAATTCTAGTTCAATTGGGGTACCCACTTGCAAAAAACAAAACTTCCTTAAATAATCTATCTGCTTAGTCCTTAAATTCATGATATACATGTTTAAAATATATAAGCTCAAAAGATTCTTTTACCTCTTTAACTTGATTCATGATAGGAATGAAACCTAAATTACCAATATTACACTTGTGATTTTCCCACTCTACTACAATCCTGTCTCCAAAGGCTTGGAGTTTTTTTAACCCTTTTCCACCAACAAAAAATAGAAGAACCCAGATGCCATAAAATCCATCTCGATTATTTGAACTTCACTAACAAAAAGCTTCAACATAAAGTAATGAGAATATTAAAGAAAAAGTAACATCCTTGCTCCACAAGTTCCAAGCACTTCTTTGCTCCACCAAAGAAGCCCCACAAAGTCTAAAAAATGAATTATTTTGCAAAGGAAAACTGCACTGGAGCTGCCTTGCTGTAGTGGAATAGAGAAGGGTGTAGGGGAAATTCTAAGGACCCATAATTTCTTAAAGTGTAGAAAACTTGGCGAATCTTACTAATTATCAAATTTCCAACCATAAAATGAGACTTCCTTTGAGCAATTTGCATAATTTGCCCATCCATGCATGCCTCCAGCAACCAAACTTGTCTTTACAAAAGAGTTTCATCTTTGAAGTTAGGTTTTTTTATCGTGATTTTCTTTTTCTCTACTTTTTGAGATTTAGTATACAATATTTTTTTAAAAATTAGAATTTGTGAGATTTAGTATGAAATATTCTTTCTAAATTAGAATGCGCCTATTTTTAATGTGTTCATGGTCACTCATTATTTTTTGTAACTCTTAGTTGTCAATATAAATCAGTGTAAATCCATCTCAACTCCAGATCTATCATGCCCTTAAAGAGATCAAATCCTTTGAGATACAAACCTTTGTAGTCTAAAAATACAATGTCGGATTTAATTAAAATTTGAAACCAAAGAGAAACACATAGATCCATCTTAACTCTAGATTTATCATGCACTTAGAGAGATCAAATCCCTTCAAATGCAAAGATCTTTTAGAGTACAAATTTGAGGAAATATTTGCACCTCGAGGGATTTGACCCCTTAGAGGCTTGATAGATTTAGAGTTAAGATAGATCTACAACGATTTACAATTACAATGGAGAGTTATAAGAATTAAAAAATGAACATGAGCACATTAAAAAACATAATATCTTAAAGAAGGTAAAAACATTT
>LPNX010230898.1:30363-88462 GCA_001517045.1 Pseudotsuga menziesii | reverse complement strand
TATAAGCACGAAAGAAATTACACATCCCCCATATCGTTGACAATGTAATTTGAATTTAGCATGGAATCATTTATTGAATGACTATTTAAAAAATAATTAGATAAAAGATGGAAATTTAATCTTTTTGCAATAGAAGTATCCATGGGTGTTGAACCCATTTTTTCCAATGGAATATACATCACAAAAAACCCTTCGAGTACTTTTCATAATTCATGGATGGTAAATGAGGTAAATTGTCGGCCCTGATTATAGAACCTAACCTTGAGGATATTAATAAAGTCGAACTTGTGATCCCCAACTTTGATAGGATATATCTCACATTTAACTCATGACCACTTGAACTAACCCTCCACACTAGGTATTGAACCTATTTATACATAAAAAATAACAAATTCATCTATCCATTTTTGCAATTTTGGCCTAAAAAAAAAATTTCCTAAATTCAACAATAATAAACTCAAAAAAATAAAAAATAATTTTTTTTTAACCTTCTTTTATTTAAATATTATTTAATTAAACACATTATGAAACATTAAAATTGATGTGAATCAATTAAATATCTCTTAGACGTTTTAAATGATTAATGAGTTAACATTAATACATTTACCCAAACTTTGCATTTAAGATTTTTTACCCCTTCACCTCGTGATCGTCACATAGAGCAAGATATGGTTTCCATGAGGCATTTGGAGAATTCATCAATCTCGTAGACATCCAACGATTATGAATCACTTAGACAAAGATGAATGAGTGCATAAAAATTACTTGTCATTGCATTGCCATTGACGTAAAACATTGGGAGATTAAATCTATATTTCATGCATCATCAAAGCTTATTGGAAGGGTCAAGTCATTAATCCTTTGATGAGGAGAAAGTCTCACACCTTGTCGTCATCATTTAATTAAATGCATTTTGATAGAATTGAATACATGCTGATTTGATCATACACATCATCATTAAATTGAAGAACCTTGTTAGTTGATTTACCATAAGTAAATGAGATGGTAGTTGTATGGTGGAGAGTTATGAATTTTACTCTTTCCATCTAGGTTCAAGTTTTTAATAAGATATTGGTTTGTTGTAATAAGGCTAGAAGGGTAGGCGCCTCTGTGAGTGAGATCTATATGGGCGTGTCTCCATAGTGTCTCTGCCCTTGTTAAGTCATGAATTATTGGTATATTTGGCTTGCAAGTTGTTGGATATACTCTTGGGTTATAGTGACATTACTCAAACCCAAAGGCATTACTAACCACTTCTAAGGACCTTGTTTCATCTTAAAGGCAATCTTCTAAATGTTTGCTTCCTTGATATAGACTTAATGACATCCATAGTTCAAATCTAGTTTGGGTTAGTTCTTTGCATGTTGTAGTTGATCTAACATGTCCTTGCTTTAGGGAAAAGAGTATCGATTCTTGAGAGTGATCTTGTTAGAACTCTGTAGTCAATGCACATCCTCTAAGTTTGTCCTTCTTTGGTACCAATATGACTAGGGAACTACATGGTGAGGTACTTGGCCTTAGGACTCCTTGCTCCAATAATTTCTACAACTACATCTTCACTTCATTTGACTCTAATATGGACTATCTATACAACCTTATAATTGGTAAAGGAGAGTTTGGCAGTAATTGTATCCTGTGATCCACTTCTCTCTTAGATGGTATTCCTTTTGGATCTTGGAACACTTCTTGGTATGCCTACAAAACATCTTCCAAAAGACACTTCTATTATTTTGTACATCCTTTGAAGGATGCCTCCACACCTGTTGAATTGGTATCTTTCTAGTTCAATACTAAGAAAAGTACAAATTTCTTAGTTGAGATGATCAATCTCTTAGATTGGTGTGCACTTACTAGAGAGATCTTAGACTTACACTTGTTTGCATTAATGATAAATGATTTACCATCTTTGATTAGGTGGTACTAGTTTACTTTACCAACCTTGTGTGGTTATGGCCCAACTTTCCATCGTTCTTTTTATGCTATAAATTCAACTATGTAAAGGAAAGACTCAATTAATGTATGTAACCTTATGTAACCTTATCTAACCTCAACTAGGAGTGCTAAAAAAAAATGATTGGACATGGACAAAAGGAAAGTATAATGAACAAGGAGAACAATGCACCTCTACCATCAACACTAAACCTAGGGCACATTTTGAGAATCCAGGAAAACCTACAAATTATTGAGAGAGCACTTGTTTCACATCAAAATGTTAGACATAAATCAAAGAAGACACGCAAAGAGAAAAGAGAACAGTTCACATCTATTATTTTCACAATAACACAAGATTTATTTGAGGATCGAGGATAGCCTACCTATCCTATGAGTTACATCCAACAAGTTAGAAAAGTGTATGCTAATCAAGCATGAACATAGTGATCAAGAGAATTCCCATATGCCACAACATTCATGAGATATAATATACATCTTCACAAGAAATCGAGGAAGTGGTGAATGGCAAGAACAATCCACAACCACTGACAGCTTCACAAGAGTATGAAGCACAAACTAATTATATGACTATATTAAATAGAAGAAGATAACTTACAATGCCAAAAGGAGGACCATTTGCAAGAGTGCAAAGGCCTCTTTTATAGAAAGTTGTAATGATTATTACATTACAACAAATCCTGGAATTATCGTCCCATTTAGTGTCCCTTTTTAGTGTATTTTTTGTTTACATTGAGTGGTCAAACTAGATGCTAAATGGGACGCATCATGGACAAAACTTAAAACGTCTTTTTTTGCATCCTAGATAGCATCATTTATGACGTCTAAAATAGCGTCTTTTTTTTTGCTTCTAGAATAACGCCCAACTTTGCTTCCTAAACAACACCGAGGTTTGCTTCCTAAATAACATCCTATTTTGCTTCCTAGAGAGTGTCCACTTTTGCTTCCTAGAAAGCGTCCACTTTTGCTTCCTCCTAAATGATATCCCCGTTAGCACCATATTTGCATCCAAATTAACGTCCAATATTGCATCCATTTGTGCTACCATTTTAGCATCCCATTTTGCACCACGTTTTACTTCCAAATATGTGCCAATTTTCGCTTCCAAATTTGCACCAATTTTTGCTTCCTTTTTTGCATCGTGTTTTGATACCACCATAAAGTAACAAATGGTTAAGACAACTTTGTATTTTAATATGGAGTTTATTATGGATGCTATTTAAGGTTTAATGCTAATACCAATTCTCATTCATAAATGTATATATAAAATAATTATCTTATAAAAAAATTATTGTACAAATTTTACTATTAATAAAAATTAAAAATTTTATTTCTTAACAAACAAATCTTATTATAGTTATTAAAACATTTTTTAGTTTTTTTTAAATATCCTTAATTCTAACATAATATTATTATTATCATAATGATCAATTCTAACATAATATTATTATTATCATAATGAAAGTGTACATAGAACTAGTCTTTTTAATCATTTTTTATCCATAATCAAAGTTCAATAATTCACTATATTATGTATAATAAATTAAAACCATTATTCTCATTCATTTACTCTTAATATACATAAAATATTTATGAAATCAATGATTTATAATATTTATTAGATCATTTTATTTATCATGTTAAATATAAGTAGAATATTAATGTAATTAATTTTTGTTTTTTTAAATTATGTTATTTTTTTAAAGAAACATAGACAATGTTGAAAAAACAATTTATTTTTAACAATCTTGTGAGATGAAAAACTAGTTTTTATCTTTTAACTTCTTTATAAATTATGAGAATTAAGAATTTATTTTTCATGTTTTATGTCATCTTGTAAATTATGAAAAATAGTGAATACAATTTTTACATAACTATATTATTTATATTTGAATAAATTTTATGCTTACTAAGTAATGCTTTTGAAAACAATTATGAACCATTTCCAATTAAAACAAAAAAAAAAATAATAACATCTTATAATTGTTAGTTAAAATATTATGACTAATATAGATAAAATTAAAATATTATCATTAAACAAATTTATAAGAAAATATAATCTATAAAAAGAAATGACATAAATTAATGTTGTAAATTGAATTTTACATTACCTTATATAATATTTTTAAAATGTAATAAACACTTATTTAAATAAAATAATGACATTTAAAAAATAATAAAAACTATAAAATTATATAAATTATACAAATAAAATGATAATATTTTTAAAAGTAATAAAAAACTATAATTTTTTTTTAAATGAATGAAATATATTTTTATCTAAATTTTAAATAATAATTTATTTTATTTAAAAAATAGTTAAAATTTAACTGCTAATTTATTTTCCTTTCAATGAATCTTAGATATTCGTCTACTTATGCCTCCTTCATTTACACCTATCAAAGGATCAAGGTTCTTACTGCTTCAGTGTCATTTAACTAATTGAGGTTTGTTTATAAAAAAACTTGGTCTTATTCATTCTCATTCATTTGTTTTAGTGCTATGATTTTTATTTGAATGCTATTAATTTCTTTTTTTTTTCAAAAATTTATGAACAAAGAGTTAGGGCTGGTGAAAATTTTGAGCCTCCAGTGAACTTTATTGAATATGTTTTCCATCTACATGAAATCTACTGGGAACCTCTGCAATTGAATATTTCATTATAGGCATTAGAAATTTGGAATAAAAAAACTCAAAAACTCAAATAAAAAAATTATCATAAACATACCATAAATTGGATTACTTCCCTCCTCCCTTAATGATTGAATTTTTCCTCTTTGGCTCTCTTCCTGGCTAATCCATCTCTCTCCAACTGTATTCAATTTATTGGATCGCCTTCATTCATGTTCTGAAAATCAATGAAAGTGGTTAGAAGAAACTAAGAAAAAAATTGAAATTATAGCGTTTCCTTAAGCTACCTTTGATCTTCTGCATATATTCTAAGAAAACCAATGAAATATTATTCAGAGCAAACGAATTTAGAAAAAAAATCTAATTACATTCGGCTTCATGGATGAGAAAGTTGTAGTATTTAGCTTGGATTGACCTCCCGCAAAACAAGAAGAGATTGCATTAATGAAATAATAAAATAATAAAAACCCTTTAATATGATATAAAATCTGCCATCGAATTGCAATGTTCAGAGCTATTCAAATGGAGATAGAAGCTATTAAATCAACAACATGGGAAGGACAAAGCAACTAAGCATCACAAACTGTACTAAGGAGCGAATGTAGTGAATGCATTTAAGGGGGAAATAATAGTATATATTAAAATAATGGTATATATTATTGGAATTGTTTCTAATTTTTAATATAATATTTCTAATTTATTTTTAATTTTTGTTATTTTATTTTATGATGTTTCTTTTTTAAATATTAAGATGTTTTTTAAATTATATTTATTATTGGAATTGTTTCTAATTTTTAATATAGTATTTCTACTTTGTTTATATGATGTTTCTTTTTACTGGTGTTTGTTGCATTGTTTAACATTTTTTAATATATGTTTAGTATTTTTAGTTTTTGTTATTTTATTTTATGATGCTTCTTTTTTAATATTAACATGTTCATATTTCTTTTTTAAATATTAACATGTGTTTTATATTATATTATATTATTTTTAGTTTTTGTTATTTTGTTTTATGATGTTTCTTTTTTAGATATTTAGTAAGCAAGGAATTGAATAATAATTATTATTTTTTTCTTAATTTGTAATTTGTTTTTAATTTTAATATTTAGTTTGTAGGTTAAAATAGATTTTGGTTTAGAGTCTATGTATACAATATTATTAATGATTTTTATATTAAGATAAAAAAAATTAAAACATGTGTTTTTAAATTATTTATATATTTTGGCTTGTGATATTTTCAGATGTATTAAGTGTTTCATAAGTTATGTTCTTTTTTGAAAATATTGATTTATTGTTAACTATTGTTATATAATTTGTTTTTATTGTTGTTTTAGTTTTTCACTCTTTTTCTAATGTTTCTTTTAGGATTGTTTGGTATAGAAGTGAAGTGTTATTCTGTGCTGGTTTTATGTATTTAATTATCACAACAATTTTAATATGACTATATATATTAAATATTGAATCTACTATAATAAATAAAAGTTAAAAATTAGTCCAGTGGGGTAGCTCAGTTGGTTGGAGATTATGTGGCCAAGATGTTAGTTGGTCGAGGTCAACGCTTGAATTCTCTATCCATTTCGGGGACAAGTTCCCAATACTGGTGCTTACATGGTGAGGTCCCTTTGGGTGGGCCCCTTGAAATTCTTTCCACGAAGCTATGGTGTAACAAACCACATAAAAAAACAATAAAAATAAAATAAAATAGTTAAATGGTAATTATCAAAGGTATCAACAAAATTTATGTAATAAATTATTGATCCACATACATATGAAACTCAATAATCGAACTTAGAATAAACAAATTACATATAAGAAGAAAAAAATACCAGCTTATATTAGATGAAGGCTTCATAACATTTTGATATGATTACATGTGTGTCCACATTTGACAAGTCAAAAGGCTAACCATTATTTAATAATATACCTAACTAATTAACCAATCTAATTTGATAATGGGGTGTGAACCAAATCCAAACATCATATTGTGATGGATGGGCCTCCCATTCATACCAATTCCTCCTAATTGAAGGGGAAATGATCCCTTCTTTCTTCCTCTCAGGTGAAATGTGAGAAAACTAAAACCAAGTCTAAAATGATAGTTGTTGAGTTGTGAAGCAAATAATGAATACATTGAAGAGTGTGTTGGTTCAGACTGAAGTGGGTGACTACATAGACTAAGGTGGGAAGGTGTGCCTCCAAAGGAAGTTGAACTGAGCAAGTGCCTACATCAACTGGGGTGGGAGGGCATGTCTCCAAATGAACCCAATCCAGATGTTGTCATGAAGAGTTGTTGAGTTGTGCAGGTGCCTACACAGAATAGGGTGGGAAGGAACACCTCCAAATGAACCCAATATGGATGTTGTTGTGAGGTGTTGAGCAAAAGTAGGAAGTAGGGCGCAATTCCTCACGCTAACCTTGGCTCAATATGGTGCTAATCTTGGTGCTATTCTGGACGTTTTTTTGGAGGCTATTCTGGGAGTTATATGGGATGCTATTTTGGACACTAATTAGCGTCCAAAATAGCGTCCCATATAACGCCCAGAATAGCCTCCAAAAAAACGTCCAAAATAGCACCATATTGAGCCAAGGTTAGCGTGAGGAATTGCGGCTAATTAGCGTCCAAAATAGCGTCAAATTTTAAAAAGGGACGCTAATAACACCATTAAAAGCGCCATCCCGTGTAAAAACGTCCACTTTTACCAAATAATGATGAAAAATACACTAAAAGTGATAGTGGATGCTAAAAGAGATGCTAATCACAGGGTTTTGTTGTAGTGTTAGCCTTCCACCTTCATGGCTCTTGGCCTTCCTATTCTACTTTTTTTTTCTCTACTTTATGGTTTTTCCCTAACTCCAAATTGGATGATGGAGACATTTACAACAATAAGGATAAAAATTCAATTTCTCCACCCAAGTGTTCTTTTTCCCCAATTTGTCCTTATGTTCTTGTAAATTACAATCGAGAACTTGAAAATTTAGACTTGATCTCTCATGTTTTGGGAAATTTGTCATCTTGAGAGTTTCCTTGGATGCATATGGATTTGTCTCTCACTTTCCTTCTTTGCTTGATGAAATTTCCTTTAATGTATTATTCAACTTTCATATGAATGTTATTTGACTCTCCCTTAAAAACCCACCAAATGGGCCTCTTCTCCTTTGAATTTGATGTCTTCAAACCATGGATTAAAAAGTATTTTTTTTGTAAGTACCCATGGGGGATTTGAACTCGTGACCTTCCATTTACAACTTATCATCTCAATTACTCATTACCAATTGCTCTAACCCCATGGGTTGTCGATCATCAATAGTCAACTAAGAATTCAATTGGTCATTCAAGTGGACCAAGGTAGTCCACTACTATGTAGGTCAAGGAAAATTCAACGAGTTTGTTATGAGGCTTGGCCAATTAAAGTGGAACATGTATTCCTTGTTTCAAGGTCGTTAATTAAACTTTAGTGCTATATATAGATGGTCTTATGAATCGACTTATCATGGGCGTTTTTCCATTCCTTGTGTTTCCTATTATATGTTGAGCTTCACTCACTTGTACCTAATTTTTGTAACAAGGACTTAAACACCACCTCTTCTTAGAAGTATAGATCCTTGATCTATCTAATTATTTACTTCTCCAACATGGAATCATACTGATTGGTTTAATAGTAAATACCTAGCATATTGTCTACAAGTCATTTGGAGGTTATCGGTTTTGTGTTGTCTCGTTGAAGTGGATCTTTCTATTAGATTGAATCGAGGTCTTGACTTAAAGACTTTATAAGGGTTTATATCTATAAATTGACATCATAAGTTCCAAGAAATAACCTATGTTTTTGAATGATCACAATTATGGCTTGTGGGCACATGATATGGAAAAATTATTGAAGAGTAAGGCACTTTGGTAGTAAATGAATATTGTAGTTTTAGATTTGAAGGATGATCAACAAAAGTTCACTATAAATGGGAAGAAGGATGTGGCTATAGGAGTCATAATAACCTACATCTTCATGGAGATCATTTTCATACAAGTGGGATTGATTTCCTGAATGAATTCTGGAAAAAGCTAACGAATCTCTTTGATAAGACTAACAAAAGTTAGGTTATGCTGATTGAGAAAAAGTTTCTCTCTCATCATCCTCTCCTCTTTGAAAGAATTGAATATTATTTGGCTCACATAAAGGAGCTATAGATAGAATTGGGTGGATAAATAATGGATTTTCCAAAGAAGAAGGGTCACTCATAGAACTGATCTTAATGAACCTAAAGACATCTTATGATGTATTATGTTCGACACTTTGTGCTAGTTTGGCACACATAATAGAAGATGGAAATGATAATTCCTTTGACCCTTTATGTGGTTTCTACATAGTACATAGGAAAAATTTCTTAATGAAGGGAAACTTGAAGTTAGTCAACAAGCCCAAATATTGAAGGGAAAAGGTCTACAAAAGCATAGAGAAAAAATTATAAAGGTACTAAGGGGAAACAATAGAATTTTATCAACTAGATTGTTAAGAAGAAGCATGATGATCAAGCCTTGACTAAGAAAGGCAGGAAGAAGAAGACTCTCTATTAATGTGAGAAATCATGACATATGGAGAACTATTTCTAGCAAAAGACTAAAGACGTAGAGTATAATGTCAAGAAGCTTAAGGGAATCATGTCAACTAGACAATCAACGAAACTGCAACTTTGAGTTTAGAAGGAAGTTTTGATGGAGCAACATTCCCAACATCAACAACATGGGTTTAACCTATAAAAGAGGCCCAATTAGACCCTTTCCTATTTGAGATGGAAAACCCTTCAAATAATGGTCCAAAAAACTTTCAATGAGTTTTACAAATGGAAATAAATTCTTATTAATCAAAATAATATGATGCTAAACTAAATCTATCTTAATGCTAAAATTGAACAATAAAGATGTGGAATCAAATGTGAATCTATTTCTAAGAGTTTGGAAAGAGTCCTTAGTTTCTAAGAATGCAGACGAACAAATAACAATATAATCTAATGTCGAATAGTCTACATTCAAATTATGTAGTTATGATCTCACACCCACGATAATAGAATAGTTTTAAAAGAAAAGAAAAGAAATATCTATAACTAATACTGCAAAATAGTCTATAACATTTAAATACACTTCTTAAAATACATCCCATGTTGATACAAATCTATAATAGTGCACAATTTGTGCATAGAGTAGGAATTTATTTCCTCATAAACTTTGGTCAAGATGGCTTCTCAATATCATTTCCATAAAAAATAGTTTTACAAAATTGTTAGGGAGAAAAAGTCCCTTCATTGTAGCTCTTCCTTCTCTTTATACAATATGAAAGTTAGTTGTAATCAATGTTATCAAAACCATACTGATCATCGAACTGAAAGACCCCAAAATTTGGATTGGACCAGAACCAGAAGAAAACTAGACCAAAAAACCGATTGACAAAAAACTACATAAAATATTCAAATTTTGTAAAAGAACATATATATTTGTGCATCCATATGAATCCAAACCATTATACACAAATATGAAAAGTTTCTCAAAATATCACCGAGTGCAATAAATCTCTGAACCAACATACATTGACAAAGAGGCTCTAAATGGCTCCTAGAGTCCACAAATAAGCATAGTACTATTAAATAACAATAGTCTACACTCAAGACTCTAGAGTCTAGACTCTACAATCTGATCATACTGTACTAGGTATTGGGTAGAATCATCTGGAGCCTCTGTTGTATATTTGGTTGTCATTGATGCCAACCTTAGTAAAATGAGTTTGAAGCATGTATAACTCCAAACCACCCCCCTTATGGCATAGTTGTTAAGTATGGCCCTCATGAGACGACACTTTAGGTTGTCCACATATGGGGAAAACCTTTGAAGAAGTCCCGAAGGTTTCTCCTACTAATGTTGGTGAGAAAGGTGTAAAAACCCCTAGAATAATGGTGTTGGGTACACATGATCATGATGTTGGGGTCACATGACCCATGATGAAGAAGGCTATAAAGAACCACTAAATTTAGTCCAAAGCAATATTGGTGTGAAGTATGATGAATCCTCCAAAGTATTGATGATGGGTCCACATAACCCCAAAAGTAAGGATGGGTCCACATAAAGAGGAAATGAACCCTGAAAGGAATACTGATGTGTTCAATAAGTATGATGAGGAGAAGACCTAAAGCCCCTTTAATGAGGATATGAAGTGATCATGAAGGAAAGTTAAGGTTTTAGGATGAAGTCTTGAAGTGGGTATTAACCCATTCAAGTACCCCTTAAAATATGGAGATCCTGAATTTAAGGATAAGTGAAACATCGACCCTAAAGCAAACTAAAGGCATCTTGGAGGGTATAAATAGAAAATGAAACTTTTTATTTCATCATAATTCAAGATCTTGAAGTCTCTCTTCTAAATTGCACAACTCTTGGAGAAAAAGTGTGAACTTTTGTGGAGGATCCAGTGTGGAAATTTTTGGGATCATTTTTGTTCTTTGGTGAAGATTGATGAAATTGACATAACTTTCTCATATGATATCAAAATTATGAAATTCTTGGCTCGTTGGAAAGCTTATTGGAATTACTATGTGATGACATGATCTAGAGCTTGTTTTGGTGAAGGTTTCTTTATTGTTTCTTCATCTTGGAAAAAGTATGGTTCTTGTAGATGGGTCTCTCTTGTGATTGTCATGTATTTCATGGACTAGGGTCCATCTTGTTGTCTTGAAAATGGTATGGATTTCGAGTATGTATTAGATCCTTTTCTTTGGTGATCATCCATAGATATGTTATGGTGTTTATAATTATGATCTTGGATAGATCATGGTGATTATCTTTGCATAGATATGTTCTGGTGATTATGGGTATGATATTGGATAGATCATGGTGATTATCTTTGCATAGATTTTTTTTTTCCAAGAAAAAAAAGCGTAATTTCATTCATCTTTCAAGATCAAAATTACATTCTGTAGATTCACTTAATCGTGAATTCCAATATCCAAAAACTGGTACCTATAGAGAGACTGTAAAGTCTTCTGTCATATATATTCTAAGAGAGCATACGCAGATGCCTTTTCAATAAATATGTTCGGTTCCATAGGACCCAAAATTTACAATTTTTTGCTGCAAAGAGTCTTTAAACAAAGTATAATTCTGCAAAAAATGACAGCTGTTACATAAAGTTCAAGAGGACATGTCAAGTATCAGAGAAGTTCTATAAACGGCCTATGGTAGAATTCCTGTGTTCTGCCATCATTTGTTTCTTTCACCATCCAAGAACCCACTGCCAGCCGGAGCCCTTCCTTGGAAGCTTTGTCCGCTTCCTTGTTGTTTTCCCTGTATACATGTCGGCAGGAAAATGAGTCAAATCGAAGGAGGAGCAACCTGATAGAATAGAGAGTATGGGCTAGTCTCAAATGCCTGCATTCTTGAGTCTGATTAATCCAATTTATTACATTCATTGAGTCACCAAGAAATTTAAGTTCATTGCACCCTTTTTCTAAAGCAAATATCAGAAGAAGCTTGAGGCTCATTAACTCAGAAAAGTTATTTGTGCCCCCCCCTAGTCCCATAGACATTACGAAAAAATGAGACTCTGTTAAGAAAAGAACAACGCCTCCTCCACAAGAATTGTTTTGGGCTGCCCCATCAAAAAACGCCCACAGAGAAGTTCTGTCTAGTTCCACCTCTAAAATCCTTCGTTCTCTTACAGCCCTTATATGTTCCGGATAGGATTTATAGAAGCCCATAGATAAAGCACCTGTGATTTCCAGAGTGCTTGGAATGTCCTTAAAAATGGCCTTGTTTCGAGCAAGCCAGATCCCCCAAATGACCAGCAGAGGCAAGATTTTATGATGTTTTTGTGGTGTCCTTCGCCACCAAGAGTCCCAAGCAGCCTCTACTGAAGCCCCTTCCCACTGGCAAATGAAGCCAACCAGAGTGGAAACTTCCCTCCAAACTTCAGTCGAGAAGGAACAAGAAAGAAACAAGTGATAAGTAGATTCCAGCTCCCTTTTACATAACACACACCAACCGGGTCCCTAAAAGGATCGCTTCTGAAGCATGTCCCAAGTGGGTACCTTATTGTTTAGTACACACCACATAAACAGCTTAGTTTTTGCTGGACATTTAAGCCTCCACAAAGGCCTCCACCACCAGACTTCTTCCCTTTGATCCACCCCTGCGCTTAGAATTAAGTACCCAGCCTTAGGTGTATAAACTCCCTCCGGATCAGCCTCCCACACCAGTGAATCTTCTTGATCAGAAAGTAAAATATTCGCCCGAACCAGTTCCCTAAGGTAATGTTCCATATATCCAGTCTCCCGTTCCCCCAGCCCTAAGGAATTGGCCCTTCTCCAGATTTGAATCCACGGTTCAGCGGGCCTTGGATCAGCTAGATGGTTTAGAGTAGTGATCCCTCTTTGGCCTAAGGCCTTAATGACATCATTAGGAAGAAGGTGTTGATGGGTGCTGCCCAGCCAAGGGTCCCTGCCAATCAATACACTTTCCCCATTTCCCACGTCCCAAGCAAGATTGGTTTCAATCAAATGAAAAGATTTTACAATCGCTTTCCATATCACCGAGCCCCCTAAGTGAGATTTCCTGGGGTTTCTGATCCAATATATAAAGCTCTCTCCTGGGAGATATTTCTATTTAATCACCCGAGTCCACAAACTACTAGACTTCACCAACTTCCATCCTTCCTTAGCAGCCAGAGCTTTAGAAAATAAAAAGATGTCCTTAAGGCCCCACCCTCCAAGTCCTTTTGGGACTGCAATCCTTTTCCAATTAACCCATGGAGTTATCTGATCTTCCTTTTTACCACTCCATAGAAATCTGAAACATACCCTCCTAATTCTCTCAAGAATCCCTTTCGGGATCCAGGATAAAGACATCCAATACACCGGAATTGCCTCCAAAACTGCTTTAACTAAAACTAATCTTCCTGCTCTAGAAAGCCACTTGTGACTCCAAACCATTATTCGCTTCTCTACCTTCCCAACCAGCCAAAACCAATCCTGTTTCCGATACAGATTTGCTTTCAGTGAGAAACCAAGGTACTTTAGCCCTTCATCCAGGCCTGCTGTATTAAAGGGAAAGAACCTCATAAGTTCAGCCTCCTCTTCCGGTCTTAACAGATGAGTAGTCAAAGAAGATTTGCATTATTGATCTCCATTCCCGTGGCCTTTGAGAAAAGTTCCAAGATCTCCTGAAGTACTCTAGACTCTCCTCTAGTGCCTGAGCAGAAAATCAGTACATCATCCACAAAGAGTAGATGTGTAATATTTAAATTCGGAGCTACCTGAATCCCAGAGAAATGACCTGCAGCTTTGGCTGTTCTTAATGCCCTTCTTAGACCTTCGGAAACCAAAAGGAAGAGGAGCGGAGACAAAGGGCAGCCTTGTCTTAGACCTCTCTCGGTGTGAAAAAAGGGAGAGGCCGCTCCATTGATCAACACAGAAAAAGAAACAGTGGTTATACAAGACATTATCCATCTTATGAAATTGATGCAAAATCCTAGATGAGTTAGAAGCAACCTCAGATAAAGCCAGCTGACTTTTTCATAAGCCTTAGAGAGGTCAATTTTGAGAATAGCCCCCTTCAGCCTCTTGGTCTTTAAGCTATGAAGTCCTTCCTGAGCTACCCCTATTGCCTCATGGATCTGACGCCCTTCCAGAAATCCAAACTGCTTGACAGAGATTTGATTTGAGAGAATAGCTTTCAGTCTTCTAGCAATTACTTTTGAAATAATCTTGTAGACACAGTTGCACAAGGAGATTGGCCTGAAATCATTGAGGGAAAATGCATTATCGGACTTTGGGATGAGAGCAATAAAAGTGGAGTTGAAACTGGCTGGGATCCAACCAGACGACCTTGAGTCTTCTATCACCTGCAAAAGATCCTTCCCCAGAATATCAAAGAGATCCAGAAAAAAATCAATCGTCCAACCATCTGGCCCTGGGATTTTATCTTTCTGAAAACTGCCCATAACCTCCTTGAGTTCTTCTTCCGAAAATTCCTTCATAAGATCCCTGTTTCCCACCTCATCCACAAAGCGTGGAAACATCTGAGCCATTCTAATAACCTCTTCTATTGAGGCCTGTAGAGGGGCTTTGAACAGATGCTGAAAGTGATTCACCCCACATCTGGCCTTATCTTCAAAAGATACATGGGTAGTACCCTCATCATCCTGCAGACTCCAAAGGGTATTTGCCACCTTCTTCCTCTAGCATAAGCATGAATTTTTTTTGTGTTATCATCCCCACATTCCAGCCAAATAGGTCTTCTTTTAAGTCTCCACGCTTCCTCTCTTTCCAAAAGAAGAGTATTACATCTTCCCTCCAACCTTGTCAAGGCCTCCTTAGACTCTTGTGAAGAAAGACCACCACCTTCTCCTTCATAGATCAACAGAAGTTCTGCTTCAACATTCTTCAGCTTAGCATCTTCTCTACTTCTCTTCGCAACTTCCCAATCCTTGATAATCACTTTTAGTCTTTTAATATTGTCTGCAAACTGAATGGCAACCGATCTATCATTTTCCCCTGCAATAGGGGTCCAGTGTGAGAGAAAGAGATTTTTGAAAGTCTCATCCTGAAGCCATATTTTATTGAATTTTAAAGGGCTCGGGGGATTGATGGGCCCCTTTTTGATTTCAAAGAAGATAGGAAAATGATCAGAAAGTCCCCCACTGCCCACCCATTGTCTTACTAAGAAAAATCTGTCCACCAACTGCTCTGCTACCAAGAAACGGTCTATCCTTTTAGCCACCCTAGCATCCCCACTTCGATTGTTTCTCCAGGCAGGCTTTAATTTAACAGGCTCAATATCCAGCAAACCCTTCTCCACCAATTTCTGAACGAAATAACCTGCCAAGGAATCCACCTGGGCATGAGGACCCCAAACCTCATGATGACCCAATGAAAAATTTAAATCTCCACCCAACACAAACGAATTACCATTCACCAAAGGGTTTTGTAACAGGGAGTCCCAAAAAGGGGATCTGTTTAGGTAAGGCCCATAGACATTAACCACATTTAGGGTAATCCCCAAATCTTCAGAAAAAACCTCAGCACCCAGCACAACATCCATCCCCCAAGAATTTAACAACTTCACGCAACTATTCTTCCATCCAACCGCCAAGCCCCCTGAACGACCTCTTGCATCCAAAGTCACAAAATACCAACCAGGTATCCAACTTTCCAACCTCTTCTGGATCACCTCTCCTACTCCTAAAGTCTCTTGTAACAATATCACATCCGGGTGTTCAAGAGTAAGCACCCTAATGAAGGCTGATTTCTTGACAGGCCCAGCCAGACCCCGACAGTTGAAAGACATGAGCTTCATATTCGACCTTTCTTCTTGGCCTTCTCCGCTCTAAGGGCCTTTTCAATCGATAGTTGTTTTCCTTCCAAAAGATCCTCCTTGGCTATGGACTGAGCCTTGTATAAGTTTGTCTTTCTGCCCCGTCCTCTTTGCACAGGCGAAGAAACTTTACCCAACCCAGAAGAAGGCTTTTTACAAGATCTTAGAAAGTATCTCAAGTCCGTAGAATCTGAAGGGGAAGGACAGGACTCCTCAGGAAGAGTTTCAGGGTCTGGTTCCAAGGCAGCAGAGGAGGGCTCTTCCACAGAAGGAAGAGGGTCAGGAACAAAGGCGGTAATAGCAGCAGCAGGATGAGCACCCAAACCCGGGGCGGCCTTAGCTGAGATAAAGGGCACGAGAAGAGGCATAGAGGGACCAAACTGACCCGATAAGGAGAGCTTCCTCAATCCTTCTACCCAATCGAATCCTAGAAAAGAAACATTATTCAAGAACAAATTTACATTAGAAGGAAGAGGTAAAGAGGGAATACCCGGACGAGTAGGATCCCTAGGAGAAATAACATTAACCGGAACTGAGGCCTGAGCTGACGGTTCTGAAGGCCCATCATCCACCACAGGGTCAGAAATAATCAGGTCTTCACTAAGCGAATCGTTGCCCAAATCATCCGCAGAGGTCTGAGCAGAACCAGGAGACACAACAGTCTTCTCAGAAGGTCCCTCACGAGAAGCCGAAACACCTTTCCTTCTACTACCGTTGAGGGTTCGCACCGGCAAAGTGCAGACCAAAGTCGACTGCCCATAAACATGACATCGCCTACAGCGAAATAGAACATTCTCGTAATCTAGTAATTGTGGGATGATCACCGGCCCCCATTCCAGATTAATATATTCAGCCAAACCCTCCCTGAGATTTATATTCACCAAAATTCTGGCTAACTTCATCTCATTAGTTTCTAAGTAGGATAAATCCGCCTCCAGGAAGGTCCCCAGAATATCTCCAATCCGCCTGAAATGGTACAAATCCCAGAAATGGAGAGGAAGCGCTGGCATTCTCACCCAGATATAATAACATCCACCCTTTCTTTGCTAGCATCAAACAAAGGGTGCCATGGTTTCAATAGGATAGGTGAGTGATCGATATGCCAACTTTTGTTCAAAAATCCATCTGAGGTCCTCCTCCTTCGCCAAATTGATCGCAAACCAACCTCTGTTCAGCATCTCAACCACCGGAACATAGCCTAGCTGATCGCCCCAAGAAGCCGCAGCCTAGTCCTGAACGGTCCTCTTAGCAAAATTTCTCCCCATAACCCTCCCTACCAGAGTGCACTTCGCCATCTTCAACACACAATCCCAGGCTAAATCATCCCCCACCGCATAATTCCGAACCTGCTTTGTTTTAACCCAATTCCTCCGGCGTCTCTTTGCTGTACCACCACCCACAGCTTGCCTCCCAACAGTATCACCCGAGTCCCCTAATCTTCCTGCAGAGATGACCCTTCTAGGAGATCCAAACCCTCGCTGCTCCGCTACATCCAACGGTACCCTCCATTCTTCCTCCGAGGTTTCTTCGCTTGTGCCCTTTCCTTGCAGAACTTGTCCAGCCACCCCATCTGCTGCCACCTGATCGAAACCCTCCACTACCTCAAACCCTCCCTGAAAAACTGTGGCCGAAAACCCTAAGTTCCGGGAAAAGAAAACTCCAGCTTCCCGCCAGCTTGGGCTTCCCAACAAATCAACAGGCAGATGAGTAAAGGAATCCGCATGGGATTCTACCGATAACTGCTCCACCGGCGAGAAAACAAGAAAATCTGAAGGAGAGGTAATGTCTTCCAACCTCAACGGCACTAAACTAGCCGATTCTAGAACCTCCTGTCCCAGTCTAGGGATGTCCACCCCCTGCTCCATCACCCCTCCACCTGGCACATCCCATATGTCAGAGCTCTCCAACCTGTCACTAGAATAATCAACAACATCCAAATCCTCTATTACTGCCAGGAAGGAAAACCGTAGCAGTCAAGAAACCCTTCAGACTTCCTCAAACATCAATAAACCCTAACTGCCTGCCACCATCACAGGAAAAATCTAAAAGCTAACGGGCTATACAAACAACATCCAGCATGAAACCATGAAGCAGGACAAAGGCAAGAAATGGCTTGGAGAGAAAAGAGAACACTCCATCCAGATCAGACCCCTAGCCATAGCTAAAGGCCTTGACCAGCCGTACCCTCTCTCTGACAAGTGACAACCTACTCCATAGCCATCACCTTCAACCGAAACCCTAGCTCCCCTCCCTTCATCTTTGCATAGATATGTTATGATGAATGTGTAATAATATTGGCATAAATCATGTTAATGATCTTGGACTATCCTAGGGTTTGGAAATGGATATGATATAAGGGTTTAAATATACAAATGACATCTATGGATGATTGTTACTAGGCACTCTTGGAAATATAGATTTGAGGCATGCACAATTGACAGAGATAGTGATATAGGTACAAGTTGACAGAGACAATGATACAAGTATAGGTTCACTAAGATAGTGATACAAATACATGTTGACAGAGATAGTTATACAAGTACAGGTTGATAATGACAATGATACAAATACATGTTGGTAGATACAGTGATAGTGATAGTTTGATTTTCTTATTCATACTAGGGTGGCAGGACAAGACAAGTATAGGGGGTTGTAGCCTCCTTCCAGTTGATGTTGGTAAATATACTGAGTTGGAGATCACATAGGATTGGATTCCTCACTACAGTTTGAACCCTGTGGTAAAACCAAGGGGTTGTATCCTCCTTTCAGTTGGAGCGGGTAAATCATTTGAATGTAATCTTTATATTATATAAGAAAAACATTCTTTGGTTTTCTCCCATTTGGGTTTCCACACAAAATCTCTTGTGTACCGTGTATGGTTTATGTGATGAATGTTAATGTTAATGGTTAATGTTTACATCCAATATTAAAGTTTGAAATGGTAGAAAGTGCCCAATAATGATTCACCCCTCTCTCAGTATTGGTGAATATTCCAACAATTGGTACCAGAGAAGGATACATTCAGAACATTTTAACCACTGGAAGGAAGACTGTGAACAAATATGGATTGACAAGAAGGATACTCTTCAAGGGGTATTTCGATATTCAATGGAAATAATTATGCATTATGGAGTATTAGATTGAATTTTTTTTTGTTGGCCTTAGAGATGGATGTCTGGCTCTTTGTTGTTAATGGCTACAAAACTCCAGAAACTCTTCCAATAGAGCTTGAGGAGAAGAAATTAGGTCGTTGTAATTATAAATCTTCGCACCATCTCATGAATGAGTATCACAAACTATTCAGGCCAAGGAGATACATTGTAGATCAACTAAAAAAATTTGGGACAAACCTCAAAATATTTATGAAGGAGATGAGAAAGTCAAGCAAGTCGAGCTTTGATGACATAGACCAATGTTCGAGAATTTGAAAATAAAAGAAAGTGAAAATATTGAAAATTATTTACTTAGAGTAGATGAATTTGTCAACTCCATGAGAGGATTAGGATGAGAGGTTGAAGAATCCATGATTGTATAGGAAGTGCTGAGATCACTTCCTTTGAGATATGATCCCAAGATCTCCGCCATAGAAGAATCCAAGGATTTGACAAAATTAACAATGGACGAACTATTTGGGACCCTCATAGCATATGAGATGTGAACAAATGTAGATGATGAACAACCAAGAAGAATAGATGCAACTTTTAAAGTCTCAAAGAAGACAAGGAACTAAGGATACATCGTAGAACAAAAACACGATGATGAATTTGATGAAGAAGAGGCAAATTTTGTCAAAAATCTCAAGAGAGGAACCGAGAAATATAAAGGTAAGTTACCATCTAAATGTTTCAATTGCGACATAGTAGGGCATTATGCTACAAAATGTCCTTTTAAAGAAAATAAAAGCTTCTACAAGAAAAAATGTCTTTACTCCAAAGAGGATGATAGTTCCCCATATGAGAGTGATGAAGAAGAAACGAATGCAAGGGAAGTTTTCTTCATAACTCAGGAAACCCATAATGATGACCATAAAAATTTGGAAATAGATGTAAGTGATTCTGAATGCATTAATAAAAAATGTGAGCCCCTTTTGGGGAATTGAAGATGATACAAAAACTGAAGATGAGACAAATATCAAAGAAAAATTGAAGCATGCTAAGAAAGAAATAATGATGCTCAAGAATAAAAACAAAGAGTTGAAAAGCGAATTGGAAAAATATGAAGAAAATGATCATGAGATTGAAAAAAGAGAATAGACAATTGCTAGTCTGAAGGAGCAGTTAGATGAAGCCAAGAAGGTTTAATAACTCATTAAAAATAGGATGAAAAGGACTATAGAAGATTGTGATGAATTGAATGTTGCATTGGATCACGTGAGAAAGGAGCTGAAGTTGACAGTCACAAAGGTGAATGGAAACATAAGAAATGAAAGGAGTACAAAAAAATTGGATGAAATTCTCAACAAATAGAGATCACCTACAGATAAAACAGGGCTTGTTTATACAAACACAAAGACATCAAGGGAAGATGAAGGAAATGATGCCAATTTTCTAAGAAGCAAAAATAACGAACCAAAAGGATTTGAAGAACAGCAAGAGCATGGAACTTCTAGCTATAATAGAAGGCATGATTTCAGGAGAATCGAGACACCGAGAAGGTCCTTTTTTATCATGTATGAAAATATTTTTCTTGGTCATTGTTGTGCTTGTCGAAACTTTGGACATAAAGCAATTCATTGTAAATTCTATACAAGAAACATAATTGATTATGAATGTCCAAAAGACAACTATGTAAAAGGTAGATCTGGAAATTCTCATGGGATTGTTAATAGAAATTACAATCCATTTGATTCATTGATGGATCAAAACATTATATGTTACAAATGCAATAATCTTGGTCACAAGGCGCGTGAATGCATAAATGTGAGAGAAGTTGCTCCCATCATAAGGAAAGAGGAACCAACTACAATACGGGAAAAGAAAAATAATTCAAGCAAGGAAGATTGTGGACTAGCTTTGCTCGCTGAGGATAAAGAAAATGATCAACTCACATAAACGGGGATCAGAACAAATTCATTAACTTAAAGAAAGGAAATAGTGACAACGTTGCTTTTGGTAATGACTACTCTGTCAAGATACTTGGGAGAGGTGTAGCGATTCTTGGAAGTAAAAATATAAAAGAAACAAATGTTTACTAGTTTTAGATTTGAAGCATAATCTCCTTAGTGTCAGCAAAATGTGTGATCAGGGATACAATCTCACATTTGATTCTCAAAGATGTAAAATCAGAGAAAAGGATTCAGGAAGATTGGTTGCAACAACTACAAGAATGTCTAATAACATATACATCCTAGATCAAGTAGAGAGAAAGAGGTTTGAAACCACACAGAAAATATATAAGGACAGTAACAAGGAAGAGAAGAATAAGAAGACAAAAAAGAAAGGTGAAATTCTATTAAGCACCATCAAAGCAGCATGAGCTTGGGGGGAGCAACCCCAAAGAGAAGGGATATTGTCAGGGGGAGTTGCATAAGGATTAGGCTCAAAAGGAAGATGCATCCTTTTTCATTAAGGTTAAAGGGGGAGAGAAAATCAATAAAACAAGCTCGAGTTAAGAAGCATGAAGACATGGGGAGAAAGCTCGAGGAAGATAGTATATTCAGAATGTTGTTTTACCAATTTTCCATCAATACTAAAGGGGTAGATTGTTGGATATTTGGTTTTCATTGATATTAGCCTTAGTAAAATGATTTTGAAGTGTTTTTAACTCCAAAGCCCCTTATGGTGTAGATGTTAAGCATGGCCCTCACGGGAAGACACTTTGGGTTGTACACATATGGGGCAAACCCCTAAAGAAGTCCCTAAGCTTGCCCCTAAACAATGTTGGTGAGAAAGGTGAAGAAACCCCTAGAATAATGGTGGTGGGATCACAAGAACATGATGTTGGGGTCACATGACCCATGTTGAAGAAGGCCCTAAAGAGCCCCTAAAGTTGGCCCAAAGAAATATTGGTGTGAAGTATGAAGAATCCTCCAAAGTATTAATGATGGGTCCACATAACCCCAAAAGTAAGGATGGGTCGACATAAAGAAAAAAGGAACCCCGAAAGGAATAATGATGTGTCCACTAAATATGATGAAGAGAAGCCCAAAGAAACTTTGATGAAGATATGAAGTGATCACAGTCACAAGTTAAGGATTCATGATGTATCTTTTAAGCGGGGTATTGATCCATTCAAGTATCCCTTAAGATATGAAGATACTAAATTTAAGGATAAGTGAAATGTCGGCCCTAGAGCAAACTAAAGGTATCTTGGAGGGTATCACGAGGGTATAAATAGGAGATGATAATTCTCATTTCATCATCATTCAAGTTCTTGGAGTCTCTCTTCTATCACAACTCTTTGAGAAAAAGTGTGAACTTTTGTGGAGAAGCTAGTGTGGAAAGTTTTGGGGTAATTTTTGTTCTTTGGTGAACATTGGTAAAATTGGCATAACTTTCTCATATGACATTGGAATTACGAAATTCTTGCCTCATTAGAAATATTATTAGAAGGACTATATGATGACATGATCTAGAGATTGTTTTGGTGAAGAGTTTCTTTCTCATTTTTTCATATTGGAAAATATATGGTTCTTGTACATAGGTCTCTCTTGTGATGGTCATGCCTCTCATGGACTAGGGTCCATCTTGTTGTCTTGAAAATGGTATGGATATTGAGTATGTGTTAGAGCCTTTTCTTTGTTGATCTTACATAGATATGTTATGGTGTTTATGGTTATGATCTTGGATAGACCATGGTGATTATCTTTGCATAGATGTTATGGTGATTATGGTTACGATATTGGATATATCATGGTGATTATCTTTGCATAGATATGTTATGTTGATTATATGATGATCTTGGCATAGATCATGTGGATTATCCTGGAATATCCTAGGGGTTTGGAAATAACTATGATATAAGGGTTTGAAGATACAAATGGAATCTATGGTTGACTGTTACTAGGCACTCTCAGAAAGATAGATGTGATACAGGTACATGTTGACAGAGATAATGATACAAGTACAGGTTGACAAAGACAGTGATATAGGTATAGGTTGACAGAGATAATGCTATAAATACAAGTTGGGAGATACAGTGACAATGATAGGTTGATTCTCTTATTCATATTAAGGTGGCAGGATGGGGAAAGGACAGGGGGTTATATCCTCCTTTTAGTTGATGCTGGTAACTCTGATGGTTGGAGCTCACTGAGGATTGGAGTCTTCACTACAGGTTGGAGCATGTGGTAAAATAAGGGGGTTGTAGCCTCCTTTCAATTGGAGTTGATAAACTAGAGGGTTCATAGCTCCTTCCAATTAGAGTTGGTAAATCAATTTAATGCAATATTTATATTTATAAGACAAGAATTCTGTGGTTTTCTCCCATTTGGGTTTCCACTTAAAATCGCTTGTGTATTGTGTATGGTTTATGTGATGATGAAAATTATTGTTAATGGTTAATGTTTACATCCGATATTAAAGTTTGAAATTGTAAAAGTGCCCCCCCCTCTCAGTATTGGTGAATATTCCACCATCCTCATCCCCATCCTCTTCATCCTCAACATGACTAGACTTTGCAATGGGATTTTGACTTGATTCCCCTGGCCCCGAAGGTAGTGGAGGTGATATCAATAGACTCTTTGTTTGTGGAAATGGGTCCAAGTCCATCCAAGAAAGGTCTTCATTGTCAAATGTTGGTGCCGAACTCTCCACAACCCACTCTAATGAGTGATCAAAGTCATATAAGACTATGTTTCTTGATGTTGGGGTCTTGTTCTATAACTGGTTACACCTCAACCTAATATTGTAATGAACATATACCATATCATTCAACCATTTTTGTTCTAAATGGTTTGGCTTCTTGGTGTGTATTTAGTAAAAAACGCTCCAATTGCATCCATAAGCACTGCATGTCTGGCTCAATATCTGAATTGCAAAATTTTGCAAATCAGGGCATTGGCCACCAAACTATCTCCACCAATAGGCAACAATAAGAGTTTAAGGAAAACAAGTTTCAACAAATGGCTTTGAAAATTTGACTCCACTTTCGTAATGAATAATATAATTTGAAAACTTTGCAATCTATTATATGGTGGATCCTTTGATCTACTTCGTATAGGCATAGACATGTAAAATCTACCAAGACTCTCATTGAAAGGTAGTATCTTACAATGTATCTCCATCTTGTATATTAGGATCAAGGACCATGCGCTCAATCAACAAAGGAAGGAGCAAAGATATAATCAACAACTATAACTAAGTTTTTAATATTTTATCCACTTCTAATCACCAAACAAGTCTATTGGAATCATGTATCAATTTATTATACAAGTAAACAATCAA
The DNA here is from genome assembly GCA_001517045.1 of Pseudotsuga menziesii. Lineage (NCBI taxonomy): Eukaryota > Viridiplantae > Streptophyta > Pinopsida > Pinales > Pinaceae > Pseudotsuga > Pseudotsuga menziesii. Next base: position 64,147 of record LPNX010230898.1, on the reverse strand, counting down.
TCAATAGATCTAATTTATCACATTTATATTAGCTGAGAGTTAAGCTTTTAAATCAACAAACAACTCAGACTTATCAGTCTTTTCTTAGCTACTAGGTCTTCCCAAATGTCAGTAAATAGTTTGTACTTTTCAAGATTAAACATATCAAGGTTATATCAACAGATTGTTAGGGTTTTTAATCAACAAACAATTCAGATTTGAATTTGACAAACAACTCAACATACAAACCCTCTCAAATCCCAATGCAAGGCTTCACACATCCCAAGGGAATACAACAAAAAGATGTGCTATGAAGGGGAGAGGGATAAGTGGCCCCGGGCACACCTTTTGGCCCAATTAGAGCTCCAAGACACCCAACAAAAGCCTTGATTTAGCCATTTCATGCTTCCCAATGCAATTGCTCAAATTGGGACGCCCTTCAAGATTTGTGGATAAATCCACTATGGCGAAATTTATGGGTGGACAAGATTTATCAAATTCCAAATATTTTTAGGTTTTTGAATTTATTTGAATTTTTAGGGCTTTTTGACAATATATGATTTTTAGGGGTTTTTTAACATAAAATTGTAGTAATAAAAGACAAATAAATAGATGAAAAGAAGAGTAATTAAATGACAAGCAAGGGGATATGATTTTTGTCTTGATCGCTAGTGCATTGAGAGATCAATGATCAACATCCCTCCCTTGAAATGTCTTTCAACACTTGCAAGCAAGGACATCACCTAGCAACCTTTAGGGTTCGGTAAGAGAGCCTAAGTAGGGAAAATGAAGAAGTCCAAGGCCCTAATAAATAATAGATAATTCCTAAGGATGACGTTTTCCTAATACAAAATTTGACAAAATGTTGACAATAAGCCCCAACCAATCAGAAAAATGCACCATTAAAGCACCATTTAACCTTGATAGGAGCATAACTTACCAACATTTAACAAGAAGTGAGCAAGGAGAAGACCTTAGGTCAAACTTGTGCATGTGTTCTTCCAACCAGTCTAGCATCAACCTCTAGCATGTACAAAAAAGAATCCCTATAACATCAGTTCATCCAACTTCAAGCCAAAAGAAGCATCCCAAGAGAAGTGCAGATCACATTAGAGGCTCATAGAGTAGGAGAAAGAGTAAACAAAATATTTTTAACCCTTGTCTTCTAATTTACAATGAAGGTGAGGTGATCTATTTATACTTTTCATCCTCAACCATTTTTAATTTCTTGAGCCTACAAGTCAACATTAAATTATAATATTTTAGGATAAATCCCCCACAAATTGGGGACTAAGCCCTAAGATAGACATAAGCTAGAAAATATGCCTAAAATAAGGCTCCACTTGATGAAATAGTGAGCCAAAGGGGGACGTCATGCCCCAACTAACCCCTAGATGTTCTTTATCTCTCAACGCCCCCCTTTCCAAGCTTGTAGACTCAATTTTGGAAGGATGACATCATAGGACAAATTGCTAGAGGAGGGGTTTTGTTGTGCTAAAATGAGGTCCAATTGGGTGAAGGAGGTGTGTTAGATAAGGGACAACAACCCTTTACAAGACACAATCACCTTTGCATAATAAAAACCAAGGTAGTCGCAGGCACCTGAGTGGGCCCAATGGTTAAGAGCTTGTGTTATCTCCGAGGAGGTCACAGGTTCAAAACCGGCGGGGGGTAGGGATGCCTATTTAGCCCGTTGTGACGAGACTAGAAGGGTAGGCGACCCTTGGGATAGGTGCCCACCTATAGGTATTTCCTGGGATGTGGTACCGGGACGTCTCGGCCCCTGCTTAGTCACAAGTTTCTGGTATATCTGGCTTGCGGGCTGTTGGATATACTCTTGGCTGTTGCCATGGCTAAAAAAAAATAAAAACCAAGGTAGTCATGTTCCTCAATGGGTCATGTTATCACACAACTTGTAGTTGTCCCTAAAGGTATCCCATTCGAGACAGTAGAGGAGATGGACAACTAAAAGGTGACCCAAGAAGTGCAACAGTTCCCAATGCAAGCTAGGAGTCACTTCAACCGAGGCACTCTTCACTTTAGATTATGAAGAATCGCAACCAAGGGGGATACCCTATAGAAAATCAAAGAAGATTAGCCAAAACAAAGGTTCCTAGGGGAGTGTGTAAATTTGAGTTACGGAAACCAATGCAAGCTTTGGTGGGCCCTACTTGTGTATTTCATGGTGTTAGATCTATCTCTTTGGTCCTCATAGGTGGCCTAGCTCATTCATTGCTCGAAACATTCCTAATATCTTAAGCCTCTTCAGCCAAAGAATAATGAGTCCAACATTAGCAAGCCAAAGTATGATGGGAATGATCACCTCTATTCTCCCTAAGGAGGGTAAAACCAATGAGTATGGGTCAAGAACTTATAGATCTATCCATCTATTCTCTTAGATCTCAAAAACCTCATTGATTAAAACCTCATTTTTCACTTTTTCCTAGATCTATTTGGATCTAGCTTATCTTTGGGAATAATTAAAGAAACCCACCTCTATAGAATCCACGACAATTTGGATCTATAGTTTGGTGGCAATCGGGCTCATTTGACACATTTTACAAGGCACTTAGCCTTCCTTAGGTGAGGTCACACTCCTTGGTTGGGTGATTTTTGCTAGTTCTCTCACTTGGGTAGGTGATATCTCGCTTGATTTGTACTCCTCTCATTTGATAACCTACCCCTAGTGCTTCACTCCTTTGATTTTTGCCTTGTGGGCCCCATTCCTCATTTTGAGGGTTGTGCCCCACTTGGGTCATTGAGCGATGCATTTTCAAGCTCATATCTATGGATATATAGCCTACCTTGGGGCATGCCACTTAAAACACACCTTGATAATTGCCTTAACTACCCCGATCTACAATTTGGCATAATTTGGACTCCATTTTCCCCTCCATCTAAAGGCACTAGTCTCCTTGGGTCAATTCGCACTCCTTGGGGATTGTGTCATATGCTAAGATCCCATATGTGGGTGTCTAATTTACCTTGGATCCATAGATCTACATCATCGAACACCCCTTAGCACCATATCACCCCTAATTTGACCTTGTGGGTCCCATTTGAATCATTTCCCCATTTTAAGGAAGTGGGCCTTACTTGTGTATTTCATGGTGTTAGATCTATCTCTTTGGTCCTCATAGGTGGCTTAACTCATTTATTGGTTGAAACATTCCTAATATCTTAAGCCTCTTCAACCATACTTAAACTCTTGGGCTCACCGAAGCTTGCATTGGTTTCCGTAACTCAAATTTACATACTCCCTTAGGAACCTTTGTTTTGGCTAATCTTCTTTGATTGGCCATAGGGTCTCTCCCTTTGTTGTGATTCTTCATAATCTAAATTATTGAAGAGTGCCTCGGTTGACGTGACTCCCAGCTTGCATTGGGAACCGTTGCACTTCTTGGGTCACCTCTTTAGTTGTCCATCTCCTCTACGGTCCCGGATGGGATACCTTTAGGGACAACTACAAGTTGTGTGATAACAGGTCACCCGTAAAAGCCCCAGACACCAACTCATGGGCTTAAAGACATGCATGGTGGCGACATCTACACACCGAAGAGGCAATCATCCATGCCACAAAGCCAAGTACTCCTAAGGGTGAAACCAAGGGAGCCTACCATGACCAATCCAACGGGGAAATAGCCTCTAATCCAAATATCCATACAATATATCCCCACTTTGGCCTTTACAATTTTTTTAAAACCCCTTTCTCTAGGTTCGACCCTGCTAGAACGTTGCAGTAGCTTTGTGGTGTAACAATTGGCTCTAACTGTGGGACACACATTCTTCTCGAGAGTGTATGAGAATACCCTCGGATCTTCTGGGTACCTATATACTACGCAAATATCTAACCAAAAAAAGACATCAAATGCAATGGAGGCAAACACTTACATCCCGCCTTGTTCAAAATAAAATGCAAATAACTCAAAATGAAATAACAAAAACTACAATGCATGGGTAACAATAAATGCTAAAATTCAAATGAAACTATATCTATCTACCCTTATTATGATAACATATAAGGGTCAAGTGAAATCATACCACCAATGTAGCCACTTGAGCAAGTGATTCATGCGAATTTTTCTTCCTTTGTCTTTGGAGACAATCCAAGAACGAACCACATCAAGGATGAACAAAATACATACCATTATCTTCTTTGGGATGTGATAGAAATAATGGATGAACTAGATAACCTAGAAGCCTTGAAATTCTCGCCACAGAGAATGATTACTTTCACAAGCCTTATCTACCCATGCCTGCACCATGCTCAAGTATACATTGTCCCCATCATATATCTGTTATGTGAAATTTTTTCGCATAGAATTGGTTGTTTGATCCCGGATTTGGGAGGACACTTGCGAAGATAAGCTTTGGAAATTTTTTGGAGATTCTTTGAATACCAATTGTAATATGTCCTTGTACATGTTCAAGCATTCTTTTGGGCATGCAAACATGTTTTTCATCTTTGTAATAATCATATCAGTATCACCGATAATCTTTAAAAATTTAGAATTGTCAACCACAAAATTCATACGCTCAAATTTTAAGCAAAAAGATAAATAACAAATGTCATGGTAAGGAGAAGTAAATACTATATATAGTTGCCCACAGATCTATCTCAGTTTCATTGAAATGCATCATTGAAAACTTACCAATACTGGATAGAAAGGTCTGCTCAGCTTCTGTAATACTTCCTGGGAGATATCACTGGGAATGATAATCATGTCCCACCCTAGGATAGGGCAAACCCATTGGCTCAATATCTGCAAAGGAAGTCTCAATATGAAATCCTACACCATCCTTGATGCTAGGTGAGCGAAGCCGAATCAAATCTTGATAGATATCATCGGAGATAAATTTTCCAAAGTTCTCCAACCCTTTATTATAGTGAGACAAGTGCTTATGGTGACCATCTTTAATGGCAAAGGAATCCACATCTTGGAGTGCTTCACCATCGAATTTAGTTGCAAAGGAATTGATCCAATCTTCACAAATAACAGAATGAGAGAAAGTTATAACCATAAGCTCTTCATCGAATATGTCCTTGATATCTTTTTTCAGCTGGAAGTAAGACTTCTTCATATTGCTTCAAATCTGTATAAAAATCTGGTCCAACTTGATTGATACTAACATCTTCTTCTTCTAGGAATGACAAGAAAGGATCATAGACTTCTTCTTGGACATGTGTGTAACTGGAGAGCCTAGGGAAAACACTGCTAGGTCTTGAAGAATAATAGATTGGTGGACCCATGAACTTGCAATAGTCATCATCTTCAAGGATCCTGTTATTTTCTTCCAAGTGGCCGAAAACCTCATTAGAAATTGTGGCATGAGGGTAAGGAATACTTACCATTTCTTCAATTTCTTCAACCCGAGCTTCTTGGTTTCCATTTCTCGGAGCACCATCATCTTCGTCCTTAGGAGTACCTTCATCTTCATACATACAACTGAGAATATTATCAACAAGATCTTGAACAAAAAATTCTTCAAGCAAGCCTTTAGAGGCCTGATCTTTATCATGTATTTCTTCAGGAAGGATTGCTTCATGCTATTTTGGGAATTGCTCAACAAAATCCACATGTTCTTTCTTCTTGAATTAGCCCTTTACGTACTTGACATGAGACATCCATTCGCTATGTTTTTTGGACACCAGTAGCTACAAAATATCTTTATCAATTATGCGAAAGAGGATATTGTACCTTTGCCCAAGCCTTTAAGCCAAACAAGGGCCTCTTCATCCAGGTGCACCGAAAATGCCTTCATGTAGGTGTCTTCATCTTTCTGAATACGAAAAATCTAAGGCATTTGTCAAAAAAGCTTCGATATGCAGTATGGGATCGTCATCACTGTCACATAATAAAAACGGAAACACCTTTGGTAATTTCTCTGGAATACTTGATAACTTAAGAGGATGAAACAAATCAACTAGATTGGAAATTTCTTGGACATCCTCCTTCTCAGGAAGGGAAATTATGACCTTATGAATTTTTTCGTCAACATTGGGATCCCACTCATTGCAGAATGCCTTGATCAAAATGTTTGAGTGAAGGAAAACTTGTCGGAGGGATCTCTTGATACAAATTTTAGACATCCTGATTGTTATGTAGATCAAGAGATATTATGAATAACTTAATTATGATATCCTCGTCCATGATACCCCAGACCACCAGAACTTCCTTGAATGCTGTAACATGCTCTGCAATTGTATCTTTGTATGCATGAAACCTTGGGACGGACTTAAGACAACCACATTTATCCAAGTCATTCAGATATCTTGGAATGTTCAAGAAATCCAATGGATAAAAGAACCCCATATCATGTTATTATTAACTTGTTTTCTTTAGTGGCGTCGCCAGATAAGACCTACAAGATTAGCCCTTAACAAAAATATTATCAAAGGACAAAGCAAAGCTTACCTCTTGGCCTTGTTCTTGTAGAGTACCTCTTTTAATTTTCTTTAGTTGGAGTCACCAAGAGAGACCTATCAAGTTAGATAAACAAATCTCACCATAGTACAATACAAGAATGTACCTTAATAGATGTAGGATCTCTTTGAAAGATCAATGGATCCACCCATGAATCCTTCTTTAATGAAATACTTTTGATTGGAGTTGCCAGATAAGATCTGCAGCGTTAGTCCTTGACAACAATATATCTCAAAATACCAAGTAAGGACTTACATCAATTTCTTACCGAATGTCATTTTTGCTAAGCGTATGAAAATATGACCTGAGTCAATCACCTTAAGTGTCTTGAAGCATCCCCGACAATGATGCCAAAAAATGTTATCGTTCAAACTAGTAGTCATAAATCAACAACTTAATGAGGTTTGGATGCTAGTAAAGGTAAGCAAAGGAGAGTTCTAGGCCCAAATGTCACCATAGCCAAGCCTCTCAACTTCTTCGGGTAAATCCTAAACTCAAGGGAGAGCCCTAAATGATACCTACAAACATCACACATGCAAATACCTTTCAATGACCTTGTAACTAGATCAATTCCTTGTATGGAGTCAAATGGTATGTCAAGAAGACAACTTGACCTAATTAAGGAGTTATTTCAACTATTCTAATCAATATCAGTAAATTGAGCATCTTAGGATAATAAGATAGATTTCCAATTTGCATTTATCCATGAAGGAAGGAGCAGAGATATAATTAGAAACTCTAACTAAGTTTTGATCCACTTCTAATCACCAAACAAGTCTACAGGAATCATGTATCAGATGAATTCAAAATTATCAGTTTATACCAATAAACAATCAATCATTAGATTTGATGTATCGGATTTATATTAGTTGATAGTTAAGCTTTTAAATGAACAAACAAATCAGACTTATTAGTCTTGTCTTAGCTAGCAGATTTGCCTAAATGTCAGTAAACAGTTCAGACTTTTCAATCTTAAACAACTCAGTTATTAGGGTTATATCAACAGTCTATTAGGCTTTTTAATCAACAAACAATTTAGATTTGAATTCAACAAACAACTCAAAAGACAAACCCTCACGAATCCCAATGCAAGGGTTTCACACTCCCAAGGGAATACCTCAGAAAGGTGCTTTGAAGGGGAGAGGGATAAGTGGCCTAGGGCACACCTTTTGGCCCAATCAGAGCTACATAAACAAAAACCTTGATTTAGTGATTTCATGCTTCCCAATGCAAGTGCTCAAATTATGACGCCCTTCAATATTTGTGGGTAAATCCACTAAGGTGAAATTAATGGGTTGACCAGATTTATCAAATTCCAAATATTTTTAGTTTTTTGAATTTATTTAAATTTTTAGGGATTTTTTGACAATATATGATTTTTAGGGTTTTTTAACATAAAATTGTAGCAAATAAAAGACAAATAAATGGATGAAAAGAAGAGTAATTAAATGAAAAGCAAGGGGATATGTTTTTTGTCTCAATCCCTAGGGCATTGAGAGATCAATGATCAACGTCCCTTTCTTGAAATGTCTTTCAACAATTGCAAGATAGGGCATCACCTTGCAACCTTTAGGGTTTGGTAGGAGAGCGTAACTAAGGCAAATGAAGAGGTCCAAGGCCCTAATAAACAATAGAAAACTCCTAAGGAGGACATCCTCTTCATATAAAAGTTGACAATAATCCCTTACCAATTAGAAAAATGCACCATAAAAGCATCATTTAACCTAGCTAGCAGCATAACTTACCTACATTTAACAAGAAGTGAGCAAGGGGAAGACCTTAGGTCACACTTGTGCATGAGTTCTTTCAACTAGTCTAGCATCAACCTTTAGCATGTGCAAAAAAGAAGCCCTAGAACATCACTTCATCCACCTTCAAGCCAAAAAAGCATCCCAAAAGAAGTGCACATCACATTAGAGACTCATAGAGTGGGAGAAAGAGAGGAAAAAAAAATATTTTTAACCCTTGTCTTATGATTTAGAATGAAGGTGAGGTGATCTATTTATACTTTTCATCCTCAAACTTTTTTAATTTCTTGAACAAGTAAACATTAAATTAAAATATTTTTAGGATAAATCCCCCACAAATTGGGGACTAAGCCCTAAGATAGCCATAAAATAGAAAATAGATTAAAATAAGGCTTCACTTGATGAAATAGTGAGGTAAAGGGGGACGTCATGCCCCAACTAAATCCTAGATGTGCTTTATTTCTCAATGCCCCCCTTTCCAAGCTTGTAGGATCAATTTTGGAAGGATGCGTTATAGGATAAATTGCTAGAGGAGGAGTTTTGTTGTGCTAAAATGAGGTCCAATTGGGTGAAGGAGGTGTACTAGATAGGGCACAACAACCCTTTACAAGATATAATCACCTTAGCATAATAAAAACCAAGGTTGTCATGTGCCCCAGTGGGTCACTCCTAGAAGCCACATACACTAACCCATGGGTTTAAAGCCTTGCATGGTGGGGACATCCACACACCGAATGGACAGTCAACCATGCCACAAAGCCAAGTACACTTAAGAGTGAAACCAAAGGAGCCTACCATGACCAATCCAGGGGGAAAAGAAGCCCTAATCCAAATATCCATACAATATAACCCCACTTTGGCCTTTACAAAAAAAAAAAATTAAACCCCTTGCTCTAGGTTCTCTTCTCGCTGCAACATAGTTGTAGGAATTGTCTATGATGACTTGTACAACATTCTTCACCCCCACCTCCATAACTACTTTATATGAAAGACAAAATAGTAATAATGCATCCTTCACCTGATCAAATGCATCCACAAATTTAAGAAACATGGTTCCATTTGGGCAGCAATTAGGAAATTGAGAATGGTGTCGGATCTTCCATAAATCCATCCATCAGACATGATTGTGCACCCTGTTTTACTCCGTGACTCCTTGAACTTTATGAGGTATTCATCTATTCTTTAGACTTCATTTCATAAAAAAAGCTTTTTGATATAATGAAAACTAGGGTCTTTGAAGCCCCACCACATGAAGCTATAACATCTAACATAGGTTTATAATATGAAGAATTAATTGCATTGAAAGGTATGTATGCTTCATACCACCATCTAGCAATGCATTCCCAAGCATCCTCCTCCATCTTCTTCCATTTAGCATCAATGGTGGGTTGAGCACCAGGGGTGGTGCGAGGTACAAAGAAAGGGTCAATCCCTCTACGTGGCCTCTTCGAATTGGATGAACTAGGTCCAATAGGAAAATTGGAGGATTCGTCAAAACTAGGAATTTTATCTTTAGGCTTATCACCATGATAACCATACTCATAATCAATTGTCCTTGAACTTTTCCCTATGTCATTTTTAATCTTATTGGTCTTGGCTTTTTATTCATGGAAGGATTCAATATAACTTATCATCTCTGCTCTTAGATCATCAAAGACTTTTGGGAAAGGTTAAGCATTGCCTCTTGCATGTGCTAAGTGTTGTTTTATCCTATGGATACCCCCCCCCCCACCAAGTTTCTTTCCACAATAGTTGCATATTTTTTCCCTCTTTATCCAAATGGCGATGAGCCCATGCTGGATCCCTATTGTCTTTAGGAGCCATGGCAATTTTTACACTAACTAACAAAAATATGCAAATAAAACTGTAGGAACTCTTAATTACTAAGAAAAAACAACATTTTTAAAGAGAAGAAGAAGAGAAGAAGAGAAACCTTGACATGCCTTCATAAGCCTTCCAATTTTTGAGAAGAACAGTAGCTCCTAACAGCAGAAAAAACAAATCTATAATAGCCCACAAAGTCTGAAAAAGAACCCTTGAATCAACTCCAAAAACAACCTGTTAGCAACTATTTTGTACCATAGTTGAACCTCCTGTTGAGCCGCCATTTGATGAACATGGTCAATGTTCATATCCAGTGCAGTAGAAGTTCAAAATGTTTTGCCTAGCCAATTTTGGCTAGTCATTTTTATTTTTATGCTGAAATGACCATGCCCCATGGGGTTTTTGTAATAAAGTGTGCTAGTAAATGTTTTAAGTGGCTCGGCCCCCTACGACGTAGATTTCAACTAAGGCATTCCAGGGATTTTTTTCCCTTGTCGATTATGCTTTGCCTATAGTTGAGTATAATCGATGAGTTTTTCTCCTGCTTCCTCCAAAGCTGGAATGCCTGATTTTGAAATTTGGGCCTTGGGGGGTTATTAGAGTCCAACTAGTAAATATGAACCTACTAGACACTATTGGTATGTTGTATGGTCATTTTTTAAGCCCCGAGATGCTTTAAAAAATTGTCAAAAAAATAAGAAATTTTTTATCGGCGGCGTTGAGTTTTTATTTTTTATTTTTTGACTATAGAGAATTAATTAAAATTTTCAATTAATTAAACCATTTTGACCATGGTTTAATTGGAAATTTTCATTTTGTAATAATTAAGTGGTCCGGGGTGTGTTTTTGGAAAATAAATACTTATTTTTTAAGCCAAAACATTCATTTAGCCCCTAGACACACTTATCCTAAGTTTCAAACTATTATTTGGTATTATAATTAATATTTTCTCAAAAAATCCAAAAAATGAGAAATATTAATTAAAATAATAAAAAATAATAAATTGGAGAAAATCAAAATATCTCTAAAAAATTGCCAAATTGAATAAAATAAAGAGCTAATTAGCTCGACATGGAGCATTTATGATGATTTCAATCAACATCGGTCAGTTTCAGATCACGTATCGGAGTGTAGCAGTTGAATTATCAGTAAAAAAATTGCCCTCTTTGGTCAAATTCGTTTTTGGTTGAGGTGTGGATTATCTATTAGCTGGGTGATCATTACAAGGGAGGATGAGCCACCTCACCCCTCCTCATTCAACTCCAAATCATCATGCCAAGCTTAGTCAATCAAGAGATTCACTCTGGTGTTACTCTTAGTCCGGATTTAGGGTTTTAAGCCCCATCTTTCTCTTCTTTTTGTATAAATAAGAGTCTCTTCTTCCCATTTACATATGGAGAAATTGCAAGAGAACTCTGCAAAGATTGTAACCGAGATTTGATAACAGAACAAAGTGACTTTGGAGGTCTATGTGTGGGTTATTTGCATGTGGTTTTCACCTTGCGAGGTGATATTGTTTGTCAACCCTCTCTTTATTTTAATTAATGTTGATCAATGTTAGCCCATGAAGGCTATAAATCTAGCATGGTAGGGTAGTCATTTAAAGTTTTAATTTGATTATCTATGCAATTTTCATTATATATGTAAAGCGGGCAGGAAGTAGTCAGTTATACCAGTGCCTTTCATTATCTATTTTGATTATTACATTCTAGCATTTGATCACTTTATTTGTATTGAGTTGTGTTGGTTTCAGGAATCGCCAGGAGAGGAGGGGTTGAAGTTCAACCGGTTTCTCATCAAGGGTTTTTTAACTTCATACTTTCACCATGCAGGTTCTTCAAAGCATTTAATCCGGCATAAAAAAACATACGGCTAAAAATGGGCTCTTTCTTACCTCTATTAATCAAACTTAAAAAAAAAATCTTTCCCTTTGATTGTAAGATCCCCACATCCTTCTTCTTCTTTTCTTTCTTGGCCCTATTATCTATCTCTTCTTTACTCTTTTTTGGTTTGTTTCTTTTGCCTTCACCTTTTTGTCTTTTTACCTCTCTGTTTTACTCGTTTTACCTTGTTTTTCCTTCCTTTTTGCTCTCTTTTTCTCCACTCTTCGCTGCCCTCTTTCTTCTCTTGTTTGTTGCCATACATGTCTTTTGTTGGCTGTCCTATTTACCAAAATTTTGCAGCCAACTTTCCTCTTAGTTGGCTGCCCTCTTTCATACCTATTTATAGTTCTTTTGGACACTTTTCCAGCTCCTTTTTTGCCATTTTTCAAGCCTCTTTTTCTCTCTGATTTGCAGCCATCTTTCTTCTTACTTGGCTGCCCCGTTTTTGCTTTTTGTTGTAGCCACCTAATTCTTTTGTTGGCTGCCCCGTTTTTCCATCTTTTCAATTTTCCATTTTACTCTTTATGTTGCATGTTTTTTCCCTAGTTTTTGCTTCAAAAACATTAGATTTTTGCATTAAAAAAGAGTTATTTTTGCATTTAAATTAGTTTCTTTTTGTCTAACAATAATGGGTGCTTGAATACTTGTTGGTTTTGTGTAGACATCGAAGAGGAAAAGTGAACCAAGAAGGACTTAAGGATTGAAGAAATTGTAAAACCAAGAAAAGCTTGCATCCTTGTAAAAGCCATTAAGGCCTCTTTCCTTAGTTTTTATCTCTTGCTTTTTTTTCAAGGGTTAAAATCCCTTTGATTGTAGTTATTAATAAAGAGGACTAGTGGAGTTAAGCCTCCCACACTTTTTTCTACTTCCCCTATTTGGGGGAAGGGTGTCTTGTCTTTTCATTGGTTAGTTTAGATCTCTTTTAGACTTAGTTTTATTTCCTACTAATTGCTAAATTCGAATTCATTACATGCATGCCATTTACTTCATCATGTTTCTTGCTCTTTGATTAATTATCATAAAAAGAACACAAAGTCTCTTGAACTTGTCATAAGACAAGTCAAGAGCACTCTCTGTCGGAGAGCACTTGCATTGCATTCACATCATAGATTAGATAAGACTCTTGAAACTCACCATAAGGTAGATCAAGAGTACTCTCTGTCAGAGAGCTTTGTTTGTTAATAAAATTTGCTACTCACATCCCCTTTCTAAAATTTATTTCATTGCTTTCCATCACCAAGTATGCTCTACCAACCCTAAAAAGTTGGATTATTACTCAGAACGGTGATTTGATTTATTAATCTTACAAGTGATAACCATAATAAAATCTTCACCCCTATAAACCAACGAATCGGCGTTGTTTCGAGAGATACTCAGGTAGTGGGGAAATTCCTACTGCTAGCACTGGAAATCACCGTTGTCATAGAGTTCTAGTTTGCTGGTTAAATCCACTGGACACCTAGACTAGAATACTGGACGAGCTGTCAGGTCACCAAAGGGAGCCACTGAAGGTATACTTTCTCGGTTGGACTCATACTTTGCTTTTTTATCCTTAATAATCAAGATCACTAAAACTCATAAAATCAACCAAGATAATTTGCACAACATTCTCACTAACATTATTTTGAGACTTGTATCTTCAGCATCCCCAAGCACTACACACTTTGACTCCATTTGGCACTGGTCACTTTGAACTTTCATATATTAATTAATATGGGCAATTTGTCCATTGAGAATCTGTTTAAGTTATTATCTATTTGTGGATGCCATTTTATTGTACAAGTCTTCATTATATTGTTTATCTACAATATTATATCTACAATGCGGATTGCTCTTATCTTGTGTTCATCTCATTCATTACAAAAACTGTGATTTCATTAAAAAACTCCTAAACAACACCCATCCGCATCCGCAACCATAAAAACACTTAAAAAACATAGAGCCATAGACAACTCTTTGTAGGGACTACCCCCCTTGGCTTCGTTAGGAGTTTGCCTAAATGGAGGAGTTGGGATTTAGGTGACAGTACTTGGCTCATTGCTTGCCCCCAAGGCCACACTTCTCCCACTTGTAGTGAGGAGACAACTTTTGAAAGATTTTTGCTGTTGGTGTGCATTTCGGCGGACAACACAACCAAAGAAATTGATTAAAAAGTTCCTTGAAACAACTCCAAATCTACCCAAAAACTCTCCAACGCTACCCAAGAACATCTTCAAAACATCCCTGCAAACAATTCTCCAAAAATGCCCAAGAAACTTAGCTGAAGAATTCCAAAGAGCTCAAATGAATAGTGAGTGAAATGGGGTGGGGTGTGGGCTCTATAAACAGCTTTAGTACAACCCTAGGGCTAGGTATTGTGTTTTTAGATTAGCTTTTTTTTGTTTTCCTTTTTAAATTGATTTTTTTACCTCACCATTTGTGGTTTGTGACCGTCCGGTTCCATGCGGAATTTTTCGGTCGTGTGTTAAAAAGCCGGTTTTTGTATAGAACGCGTAATCGGCCGGTTCGGTATGAAACTGGCCTTTTTCAGTTATGTACACTGGTCCAGAATGGTACAACACCGGAACCGGTTAGATCGTCCAGTTCCGATAACACTGGTTCTAATAACTAACTTTACTTTCCAAAACCCTCACTACCTTTAGGGGGCTCGATGGACTCAGGGACTTTTCCTTTGATTGATTTTCATCATACTTTTTCCATGCTTCAAATAGATATATGCAAAGTTCAGTTTGAGAAAACACACGCTAAGCAAATGGGATCATAAAACAGATAAGCATTTAGTAATTCTATTAATATGTTTATCTATTTTTACAAATGATTAATGAATACACAATACATCTTTGGCTGCTTTGGTAAAAAATATTTTCATGTGTGTTTTATTCACAAGTGGAATACTTATAATATTCGTTTACTTTGTTGTAAATATTTCTCCATAGACTATAGATTGGGATGGAGAACAAAAGTCTTCTAGTGGTCCAAATGATGGAAGATGGCATTCAATCACTAATTCCTCCATAAACGTCCAAATTTTGAAACATACAACCCATTCTTCCTCTAAGTGTGTCTATACCTCTCCAGCTACTTCATTCAGTCTATGAAACCTTGTTCAATCTCTGTCATTTCTTGTTGAATTAAAATAGGAATGTTGGGATGCTTTTCTTTTGCAACTTCCTTTAGTTCCCTTACAGCATCAAACTAGAATTGTGTTCATTCTTGAGTAAATTTCTAAGCTTCAATCTTTTTATGTAATAGAAAAAGTTTTATACTCAATTCTTGTAGCTGAAAATATTTCTTGTAATTTTTTTTAACCTTTTGTATTTTCCTAATATACTTGAAGAGCATATAAATGAACTTTGTGACCATTCCTTGAGATGATTTGTAATAGTCTACTTTGTTTTCAAGGAGTGCAATTCTATCTTCATATTGTTTCAAACTTTCATGTACCTCTCTTCAGAGAGAGCTTGTCCAAAGTAGGGTGTGCCATTGGCAGATTAACTGAAGCCAAAGATGTCGAACTGGTTTTCTTTGTATCCGATGCCTCTATTTCTATTGTACATATTGTCTAAATAAAGATTTCTCAGAGTTTGCCTGTCAATCTTCCTTTTCTTCTCTTGTATGCTATCAACTCAAGATTAGCAACATCATCTACAGGATGAGGTACAGGTGTGTCTCCTCATGTTATTAGATTCTCTAACTTGCTTGGTGTGATTATTTCTTCATCAATCACACCGTTTCCTTTGTCTCCTTTAGTGATGCCTGTAGTGTGTTGAAGAATAACTAAATCTGCCATTGCCTAGTCTATCTAATCATCAATATTTGACACTTCATTCTGTGGATCTTTAGAGTGACCTTGCATTTCAAATTCAGCTATCTCAGTTTAATTTGAGTGTCAGATTGAGTTTGTTTTACATCTGTTAATTGTTCTAATTTCTTTTCATCCTCATATTCCTTCCTTTTAGCATTAGCCGCTGTTCTGATTTTGGCATCTTCATCTTCTTTTGCATTTTTCCTAACAACCTCTCCAAGAACTTTCTCTTTAGCTTTTTGTTCTTCTCTTTGTTTCTTTGCTAGCCCATCTTTAGCTTCTTCTGCCTTCTTTTTGGGTACAAATTCCCTAACATTGGCATCCTCTGCTACTTTTGTTGCCTGAGCTACTGCAACTTCTTTACTAAGCCTATCAGCTTCAACTTTTTATTTCAATCTTTCAATCTTTCAATCTTTTAACTTTAAGATCTAATAATGGCATGCTGGATTCCTTTTTCTTTGTTGCATCTTCTTCCTTGGCTTCTTTGGCCGCTTTAGCTGATTCAATCTTCATTTTTAACCTATCTATATCAACCTGTTGTCTAAAACTTTCTTCTGTAGGTTCTTTCTCCAACCTCTTAGCTTCATCTCTCTTCTTCTTTTCCTCTGATTCTTCCTCCTTTTGATGAGATGATGGTTGTTCTTACTGTTTTACCCTACTATGAACCTGTTCCCATGACACAGGACCTTTGTAAACTTGTTCAAGATCCCAATGTTCATGTGTATAAGGCCAAGTGATTTTAAAATGTTGTATGTGTCTAGTTACTAATCCTTTTGGATCATGCCTCCTAAGTTTGTACTTAGTCTCCCATATGTTTTGGTAGTAGGTAGACATGCATGGGGATTCCTTACATACTCCATGCCCATCCCATCCTTGGGAAAGGGTTGCTAGCACATATGATGTCCAGACTCCAGTAAGTAAGAGGCCATATAAAATGTTGGGAAGGTTTAAGGATGTGGTGTCTTTTCATTTTCCAATGCACTATACATGGTAAGGGATAAAATAGGTTCCCAATTAAATAAAAAACCTTGTATGGTTACAATATATATCAGTGGAACCTAGGCCTCCCTGAAATGTACACAATCAGGGTCTGTATAAAACCTACTCACCAATGCAACAACATAAATATAAGGGACTCTTAAGTTAGTGGATGTTTAAACACAATCATTTTTATTTGGAATCTTTTACCTTCTACCCACCATCTGGATTCTGGCCAACAAATTTTTGTCATCCTTGGTTTTGTGAAACTCATCCACCCATCCTGTAATCATATAGGTATGTGGTTCGTGAAGCTTGTAGCACTTCTCTAGCTGTGAAGGTTGGAAAGAAGCCATGCATATTCCCTGATGATTGATGATTGTTCTCTTGTGACTCCCAAAAAATCATTTTCCACTTGTGATTTTCAGGGGGTAGACTCAAGAGACAACAGGTCTGCTGCTCTTCCTTGTGAAATCAAAACTCTCCTCTTTCTCAAGAGATTTTTCGAGTTAGAAGGGTTTTATTTTGATAGGATAGGATTAGTGCGGCCTTTCAGCATAAGGGTAGATTTCTTTATGTTTTTTAAGTAGAAAAAAGAGAGTGTACTTAAAATTGTTGGAAACCATTGGGCCGTTTCTGGCATCTCAAAAATGCTTCTCCAGTGGTTTCCCATATCTTGAAGTGTTTTTGATGCACAAAATACTTTTTGAAACCATCTGAAATCATTTCCCGTATCCAGAGTAAAATATACACCTGCATTTAACCTATACAATACTCTGCCAAAAAGGGTCATGTAAACAAGTATTCAACACGTACAGTATATACAACTGAAACTAAGGCCACTAAATACACACATAATAATTATATGAAATTAATTGTTATCATTCACATTCAAACCTGAGGTTAATGCTATACATATAAGTTAATAACCATGAGAGATACCCACTACAATGGCAAGCTGTAGGACTTTTATCCCATAACATCCATACCTTTAGTAATGTCCAGTTATAGAACTCTCACCAAAAGGGATTACAAAATGCACAAAAGCATCCAGTACATACAATATATACAAATTGTTGAGAAGGCTATTAGACCAATGAACCTTATATAATGTGAAGCTTGGGAAATCAAAATTCTGCTTCGCTTAGCTTCAGCCCAATAGTCTAATAGATAATGTATCATTTAATAAGACAGTCGCTGCAAATACATAATGTTTTCTTTCACATCACTAAGTGTGACTGATGTAGAATTATTTTGTAAATAATTTTGGAATAGTTTCCACTATGAATATGTAAATTTGCATAAATATTGTCTGTAATAGAGATATTCCATTAATAGTAATCACAATAGCAACGTTTGATAT
Organism: Pseudotsuga menziesii; assembly: GCA_001517045.1. Lineage (NCBI taxonomy): Eukaryota > Viridiplantae > Streptophyta > Pinopsida > Pinales > Pinaceae > Pseudotsuga > Pseudotsuga menziesii. The sequence goes on along the minus strand of LPNX010230898.1, from coordinate 46,142 downwards.
GCATACAAGTCTTTCAAACATGTCTATCATGAAAGATAGCCAGGCAGTTTTCCCTTCATAGCAAATAAGAATTAATGGTTTGCAATCGAGAAATTGTACATGTTAGAACTTAAAGTTAACAGCTTTGTGCGTCCTTCATGGTTAAAATTTAAAACAAACTTTAGATTTCCCATTGAAACCAACTCGTAACATTTGACCTCAAGTACAATACCATGCTGTATGTAGGTCTTATCAACTGTCCACAACCATGGATTAAAGCATATAGCAAGGCAATGCAAGCAGAAATGATTTATTCTACATGGCTTGTCTCTGCTATATAATCCCTCATAAGTTTTTTGTTTGACTTGTTAGCATTCTGCAAAGTTCAAATAGATACTATAATCAGCTTCTATAAAACAAACCAATGTTTTTAGATTGAAGATAGAAAACATTCTAGAGAAAGAAACAAGATCACAAAAGGGTAGAAAATTTGAACCTCAAGAGCAAGTTTTCTAAGTTTCTCCCACTCAAAATCAAGTTGGGCATATGCAGAACGCACCTAAATTGAAACAATATCATAAACACATATTAGCTATAGACCTATTAATACAATAAGTGGCTTCATTTATTTTTTGAAGTGTTCAGTATTTCATGCAACATGGGCTGTGACATAGGATACACAAGGAAAATAACCTGAGATTCAAAAGAAGTTCATAGTCTATATATAAAGACGATAAGAATATACACGTAGCAATTCCACTCTAGGTTCTAAGCAAATTGTGGTATATAAAGAGCAGTCGCCTTTGAAAAATGAAGTGACAAAACTAGACCGTGTATCATACTAATTTCAAAACAATAATATGCCTTCTAGGACATGTTAATTTGAAATTAGCATCAGAAACACCAAAAAGGGGTGTTCTATTCTAATCCCAAAACCTTTTCTAGCACAAACAGTACAGTTTGAAGGAACCAAGGAGAGAAAATCCTCACCTCCAATATGCGCATAGCTTAGTGACACCCATTCCATGCATGCAACATAACACAAGGATTATTGTCAATTAAGACCTTTAATAAAAAGTTCACAATAAGCTAACTTTTTCAAATAAAAAAGAGTGGAAGAAGCAGAAAATCTTAAAAAAGATCCCCATGATAATAAAATATATATATGCAAAAATAAATCTTCATTGCTGCTAGAGATTGACAAGATGTTGTTTAATCCCTTCTTATTGGACAAGATTTTTTTTTTTTCTACAAAAGTGGGTCAATCCTTCTACAATCATGTATAATAATTTCTAGAACTCATGCAAAATAATAATGAATGCACTTAAAGTGTTAAAAAATATGACTAAACGATATAACAGAAAGCTAGGGACCTTCAACGCTAGTAAACACTATAGGATTGAAATCCTTATGGATCACACTATCTGGGGAGTAAATCATAAAATATTCTTCCTTGCACAGGCCAATATATATGTCTAATCATTTGGTCCTTCCAAATCACATGCAAATTTATAAAAAATACACATAATGATTGACCATAAGTGCAACAAAAAATCAGCAAAGAATCCTATAATTCTATGACTTTTTGAAAGATAAACAATTCTAAATATGCTAAATTCTAAATTCAAACTATATGAATGGCAATCTCTAGGTAGCAAATCATAACAAATCTGACCACACAGAATCCAACATAGAACTATTGTCCTAACATACCAAAATCCAAGATGCTTCTAAGGTACAAAGACTTCTAAAGCAAGGTCGACATACCTAAAATCCAGTGTTCCACGGGGACGCGTTTCCATGTTTCCTGCATCCCGAGGACTTGGGGACTCTTGGCGAAACGTTTCCCCCCCACCATGCCTTTGAGATTTGTTTTTAATGTTTTCCCATTATTTTCACATTTTACAATCCCTAATTGGTACTACTTAGAAAATAAATCAATATATTTAGTATTTTCATTGCACAATCATGAATATACATCAAATGAATTATTATTTTTGATATTTTATTTTATTTTTATAATTCTAGAGACGTCCCCATGTCCCCCCCCAATTCCCCTAAATTTGGGGGTGGTCTCTACGCATCCCGAATAAGCGTTTCCCCGCTCCCGCGTCCCCCCGTCTCCGAAACTTGGGGGAACATTGCTAAAATCAACTTGGAAACTTCTATAGGGTCTTGACTCTTGACTAATCAATCTCTCAAACACAATATAAGAAATCCATTAAAGATTGGAATCTACCCTGCTGTAGTTATTAAACCATCAAAGAGTGAGGCAACATGCATGAAACTTTTCTTGGAATAATCAAAGGTCCAATGGAATACTTGGGATCAACTCAAAGCTTACATTGATCATGGCAATGTGATTACAGAAGATTAAAACAAGCGAAAAACATAGTATCTTTACATTAATCATTGTAGATAACATAAATGTCTTCTAACCTTATGATTGGCTAGTAATAGAGTACCTTTTTTTTAAAATGCTTCTCATATTCGCATAAATATATTTACTAGTGTAGTAAAAATCGACGATTTTTTGTATATATCGTGATTTTTTCCTCAAGCCGATTTTTCGGTGAGGAAAATTTGCGATTTTTTAAAAGTTGAATATTGTGCGATTTTTTCTGATTTTTCGTGTCATGGAAAAAATCGCCGGGTTGGGGGGATCTATGGCTTAAAGGGGAAAAGAGTGGTCTTTTTTGCATTTTAATTTCATCTGATTGTTGGAGAATGAGGGAGAAGGGCAGGAGGAGTTGTGGAGGCATCCAAACACCATTTTCCATCACCATCAAGGATTTTTATGGAGCAAGGGTTCAAGATTCAAGCCAACCAACTCAATCCTCCTCTCACAGGTATGTACATTGTATCCCATTGTTTCTTCTATCTTTTCCATCGATTGTTTGCATGTTTATTTTCATTTTTTCTTGCATATTTCTTTGCCTAGATTTTGCTATTTTTTTGCCATTTTGCCAATGATTTCCATGCCCATAAATATGAAAAACAATCACAATGTAAGGGAGTTTTTCAGTGGAACAACATGCTTGTTTTTTTAGTTGTTTAGCCACCCTCTTGTTCTCATTTTTCATGGCTTAAAATCTAAATTTAGAGGTCTGATTTTTTAAACCAAATTGCTGCTATTTTTTTCAAAAGTGTTTGATGTAATTTTTTTGTGTTTTTTGTGCTCTAGGCTTGCATTTTGAGGTTGTCATTACCTTTGCAAAAATGCCAAAGCCTTTGGACCCATTTTGGCAATATGGTGAGACCGAGGATGGGACAAATAGGTAGAATCTGAAATGCAAATTGTGTTGGCATCGCATGACGGGAGGGATTAGCAGGTTGAAATACCATCTAGCTTTCTCCTTGAGCATGATGTTGGCCTTTGTACTGTAGTGACCCTAGAGATCATGAGATATGCACATGACTCAATCAATGAAAAGAACAGAAAGAAGGATGAGATCGCAACAAACAGAGCTGAGCTTGCAGCTTTTGGCTTAGCAAGAAGTTCAGGGGTATCAATATCTACCAATGTTGGTGCGGGTAGTGGGAGGGGCTCCATTGATTCACCTATTGGGAGGGCAGGGGCCTCATCTTTTTTTGTTCCACGAATAAGAGTTGGAGCATAACCTTCTATCAATTCACTTGTAAAGAAAACGAAGAAGGTACAAGCAGATAGGGTAATGGGGAGGTGTCTTTACTGGATTACTGGAGTAACATACCTCTCACCATTGTCAGAAACAATCCATTTTGGCAGCAGATGTATGATGCCATTGCAGTAGTTGGACTAGGGTATAAAAGTGCCACCTTTGAGGAAGTGTGTGCAATGAGTGAACTTTTGGTAAAGGTTTCAAGACTTGTTGATGGTGATAAGCCCGCAATGGGCTATTTGTATGAGGCGATGGATAGGGCCAAAGAAACCATGCAGAATTATTATGTGGGAAAGGGTACCTCTGGGCACAACAAGCACATGTTGTTGTGGGATTTGATTGAGAGTCGATGGACCAGGATGCTTCATCGATCCATTCATACAACAAAACTCTTCCTCAACCCTGCATTTTCTTACAAATGCAATTTTGATTTTGACGGCGAGGAGTTGGAAGGACTCCTCACTTGTATTTAGAGGATGGTACTTGATTATTAGACTTGCAATGCAATCAATCGTGACATAGAAGTGTATCGAGATGGTATTGGAGCATTTGGATTTGCTGATGCTATTCGTGATAGGATCAATTTCATGCCAGGTAAGTTATTAACTTATTAGAGAGTTTTAACTTTTAACTTTTATAAATTTATTTGAGAGTTGAATTATAATTTATTTTTTTCCTATTGCAGTTTTCCAATGCAATGAAATCTAATTTAGTTCTCTTTTGTTCTTATTTGTGGTAGCTACTTGATGGCAAACCTATGGTGTAAGGACACCAAATTTACAGAAATTTTCCATAAGAATCCTAAGTCAAACTTGTATCGCTTCGGTATGTCAGTGGAATTGGAGTTTTTTGAAAAGATACATGCAAAGAAATGCAAAAGGTTAGAATTTCAACAAAGCAATTGCATTTAAATTAATTTATGAACCTGTTATCTTCTAACATATTATAATTTATTAATTTTTGATCCTACAAACTCATAGATTTTTTTATTACCCTCTTACAGGTTGGAGTTCACATGTGTTAATGACTTGGTGTACATCCATTACAATCTCCACCTATGGATGAGATAGATAGAGAAGAATCGGATGCAAATGCCATCCCCTTAGACAATATTGATATATTGTCTAAGTGGAGGGTGGACATTGAGATTCTTGTCATGGAGGAGTCACCTACATGGTTAGAGCGAGAGGAGGGGCAACATGAGGGGTAGGAGAAGGAGGAGGAGGAGGGGAAAGAGGACGAGCAATTCAAATATACCATGGAGGGTGATGTGCTAGCATCACCACTGCCTTCTACACCCATTGATGCATCTAGTCCTCCATCCATAACTCTGCGTTAGATATTGGATGCAGGGCCAAGGCCGCCTTCTACTAGTGCTAGGTGTAGGCCTGACAAACGACCCATGACCTATTTCCGTAAAAGGGGGAGAGAGTATTGATATTAGATAGCTAGCTACTAGTTTTCCTCAAATACATTTATATATGTGATCTCATTTTGTATTGGTTATCCACTTTTGAGTCCTTGATTGGACAGCTATGAGGTTTCAAGATTTAGTATCGACTTTCATGTATCATTTTATATTTGGCATGACTACATGATATATGTATCAGTGCTTTCTCCATATTTATGTTCCAATGTGTTTATTTGATATTGTTGTTACTTTATATGTTTAAAATTTTGAAAAAAATGAATATATTTTGTATTTTTTAATGTTTGTTGCGGTTTGCCGATTTTTGCCAATTTTTTCACCTATGTTGCTGAAAATTTGTTTTCGGGACCCTCATCGATTTTTCGTTGATGTCGACATTTACTTATTTGAAAAAAGAGGAAACATATAGCGGAAGGGTTTACGCAATGTTATTAACATTCTCTTCCTCAAAGTAGGAAGAATAGAAATAAAATTCAAATAAGCAACATGGTCTTACAATTAGATAATATGTGTTTATGATTGTTATCACAAATCTTGTAGTTTCTCCGTGGGGTGATCCTATCCAGGATGGTAGAGGGGGAATGCAACTAAAGTTGTGGCCTACGATATCCAAGACCTCCGAAAGAACTTAGATGTCACACCAGTCAAGGATACTGACACTTTAGACTGAGTGGAGATACTAAGCCTAGGGCGCGTCCCTATAACCAAGATAGCCCTAAAAATAAGGAAAGCAAGCAGATAACCCGGGAACCTTGATTGGATCTCTTAGTGGGATAGTTAATTAGAGTTTTGCACACTTACTAAGAGATTACGAGTGTCTATATGAAAAATCCCAATTTACCATAGGGTTTTAATCATGGAAATTGGATCTAGGGGTAAATGGTGAAATTAAGTAAAATTGGACACTCGTATTGATTGCTAGGTGTAAGATTAGACAATTGGAGGTGAAACTAGCAATACCTAGTTTGCGGATCTGAAGATACCCACTCCTCCCAAGGAGGGCATTTCCCACTAAAAGGTAGACCAGTGTGTTGGATGGGCAAATGAGTTCGATGATCATGAAACTTTAGACTTAGGGGTTTTAGAATTATTCCAAAGTGGGTTTTAGGTTTCATTAACCGCCGCAAACTAGAACCTACTAAACTAATAGATGAGGGTTTTAAATGAGGGTTTTGTGTGAAAGGAAAATGCAGCCCCAATTAGATAGAAGAATAGAAAGAGATCTTACACGAGAAAACTTACTTGATGTTTTTTAGGATGAATGTCGAAGTGATGAAGACTATTCCTACACAGATCAAATGGAAAGATGGTGAGATCCGACTTCAAACCAAACGCCCCCGAAGGAGCCATAGATGCGCCCTCTCTCCTGCCAAGACAAAGATCAAATCAATTAGATCGACCAAGAAAAAGAACAATTATTGACGAGAAATAAAATATGAGAGAGTAAGAGATCATGCGATAAAAATACTCCTTGTAACCACGAGATTCGAATAAGAGAACAAGGTAGGTGTATTCCACAAGTGTGCCCCTCTCCAAATCGATTTGTCAAGCAAGTAAGATGGATCCAAAAGATATGCCGTAAATTCACCAATATTTTCCAATGCAAGTGTTATCCACTAATTTTGCACTTAGTGGATTTTTTGCTGAGCCGCCAGAGCATTGAACAAGTACACTTGTTCATGATCAAAATTCAGAAGTCCGCCAGCCTTTTCCTGGGACTCTATTCAGAACTTTTTGTAAATACATGTTCATACCCCCTTGGGGAGATTGTAAAAAATGTCCTAGCATTTAATTTTTTATAAAAGGCTCGGCTTCCCGGACTTGGGCATCAAGCCGATTAGCCCAGAGTGTTTTTTCCCTTGGTTATTATTGGCTGTTGAACAAACGACCAATAATTTCTGAGTTTTTCACTCGCTCCTCCAAAGCTAGGGTAATTGTCTTGTTGTTTCGGCCTTGGGAGGTTATTAGAGCCTTCGTGTCAGTGTTTTTTGTCATTCTAGGCATTCCGATTGAGTCGTATGGACATGTACTAGGTCCCCCTAGAGTTTCGTTGGATTCCGAGAAAATTTAATTTTTCCGTTTTTTAAGCCATTTTTTAATGGTTTAATTGGAAAAATTCAAAATATAATAAATGTGTCATCCGAAGTCCGTTTTTGGCGTGGTTGGGCTCATTTTCAAGACCGGAGCAGCAGCATTACCCCAGGGTCCACTTTCACTAAGTTTCAGCCGGCCTAAGCATCCCGAAAATCATCATTCAGCTAACAGAGCGTCAAAGTAGCATTTTAATGCAAAAAATGAACATTTTGGCACTTGGTCAAATTATTTAAAAAGTCAAATTCAAAGTCAATTTGAATATTTTAATGGTAAATGGTGACTTGGCATGTGGGCCATGTGGGTTACGATCCTCTTCAAGGTGACATAGCATTAGACTTTGGTTTAAAAATCAAAGTTTGAATTATTCCACAAGAAAGTGACGTCAGGGTGAGGAGATGGTTCACGCTTATGTGGAGAGATGGTGTATGTGGGTGTGGGGTGGACCCCTTTCAAGTTAAATTGAAAATTAAATTGAAGTTACAAACCATAATCATATTACACACCATGTGAATTATTTCAAAAGGGTGATGACGTCAAAACGTGAAAGGGGACTCACGCTAGCCTATGGGTGCGAGTGGGTTGTGTGGACCCATCCCCACGTGTTGAATGGTTTTATTTGATACTTTGGTTATATTGAGTGGGAAATAACTCATGTTTGAACCTTTAATTAATCCAACCATTAACGCCCACTCCATTAATTCCGTACAATCGCATAAGAAGATGGGGCTCGCGTGGGTGGAGTTTGGTGAGGATGTTGGATGACTTGCCGATTTGGATTGATGAGTTTGGTAGTGTGTTGGCAGTCCAGCATCAGTTTAGCATTCACTTCAGCTCAATCCAAGCTCACTTAACTCCGGCTTGATCTCTGGTTCATTAAAAGCCTCTGGGGCTTGGTTTTTTTGTATAAATAGAGGTGCTTGGCACTCTCTACGGGATGGAGATTTTGGGCATGAACACTCTGCCAAAATTATTGTAATATTTGTTTGAAGTTGGAATAAAGTTGTGACTTTGGAGGTCCATGCATGAGTTATTGGAGTTGTGGATTCACATTGTTTTTGGTGATATCTCTCTTACCTTGCCTTTTCAATTATTAAATCATTCTTCATTATATACTCTAAAAGGGCTAACAATCTAGTTTATGAGTATCTTGTTTGGATTTGATATTGTTTGTAAGTGTTTTGCAGGGATCATTAGGGGTGAAGAACAAGCTTGAGATCAAGCTTTTCTTCATGAACCAGTGGTTTTTTCCATCTAACTCCTTCATTTTGCAGGTCTTTCTAAGCACTTCCCAATCCAAGAAAGAGACACAACAGTAAGAGCCTCTCCTTCCCTCCATCAACAAAGTTTAAAAAACACATTTGGTTACCTGGATCTACGAATTTTCCTCTTCTAGTTCTCTTATTTGCTCTTTGATTTTCTCGATTTCTTGCTTGCTAGCCTCTTCTTCCTTGCCTTGTTTGGCTTATCTCCTCTTCTTCTTTCGCTGCCCCGTTTTTTCAGTCCTCTTCCTTATTGTTCGTTGCCCCATTTTTACTGTTTGTTGGGCTCCTTCCACCTTGTTGTGTGCTTTTTCTTCTCTTTTTTCTTCGCTGCCCTGTTTTTGCATTTTTATGACAGCCATCTTTCTCTTCTTTCGCTGCCCCATTTTCATCATTTTTTCGCAGCTCTTCAATTAATTAGTTCGCTGTCCTCTTTTTGCATTTTTATGACAGCCATCTTCCTCTTCTTTCGCTGCCCCGTTTTCACTACTTTTGCATTTCTTTGGTCATCTAGTTAGTTGGAATTCCAAGCAGAGAAGAGCGTTGCGTCTTAAATCAGCATCCTATCAACTTGTTAAAGGAATACTATTCAGGAAAAATTACGATGGAGTCCTTTTGAGATGCTTGGAGAAAGAAGATGCTAAGAAAGTAATGTCTGAATTGCACGACGGTCCGGCCGGGGGTCATTATTCAGGGGACACTACAGCCCACAAGGTCCTCAGAGCTGGTTATTACTGGCCTACACTCTTCAAGGATGCACACGCACACGTCAGGAAGTGTGATATTTGCCAAAGGTGTGGCGGAAGACGGCCTAAAGCAGCAGCGCCCCTAAAACCTGTGATGATCACGGAACCATTTGAGCAATGGGGGCTGGACATTATTGGAGAAATAAAGCCAAATTCGTCCCTGCAGCACTAGTACATTCTTACTGCGACTGATTATTTCACTCGCTGGGTCGAAGCTATCCCACTGCGCAAGATAAATGAAGACGAAGTCATCAGCTTCCTACAAGATCATATCATGACCAAGTTTGGAGTTCCAGTTTCGTTAGTATTTGATAATGCTAAATACTTTTCATCAATTAAATTGACTGCGTTTGCTCATGATAAAGGGATAAAATTGCATTATTCTGCTAATTACTATCCGCAAGGGAATGGCCGGGCTGAATCCTCTAATAAAAACCTCATTAGAATTCTGAAGAAGACTGTAATAGAAAACCAGAGGAGTTGGCACTCAGCCTTACCAAATACCCTTTGGGCTGATAGAGTCACCCCCAAATCTGCAATTGGAGTGTCCCCATATACCCTTGTCTACGGCAAAGAAGCCATCCTTCCTCCCAATATCATGCTACCATCTTCCATTCTAGCTTAGGAGTCTAGGGGGTCGGATGATGAAGTTTTACAAATAAGAATATATAACCTCTTAAAGGCTGAAGAAGCCAGGTCGAAAGCCAAAGAACGCTTTAAGCGGCAACAAGAGTCGGTTAAGAGATGGTTTGACAAGCACAAAGCTGGGACAAAAGACTTTGAAGTAGGAGACTTAGTCCTCAAATGGGACCATCCCCATGATGAGAAAGGAAAACATACCAAGTTCCAGCAGTTGTGGGTAGGCCCTTTTTAGGTTGCAGCCAAGCTTGGTCCTTCTACTTACAAGTTGCAAGATCTGCAGGGGTGGGAAGAGAACCTACCAGTAAATAGTTTGGTTCTCAAACCTTACTTTTCCTGAGTCTGTCTGATATTTGCTGTCTTGTATATAAATAATTCGCCTGGCTGTCTTTTGAGTCATGTTTCTAGTTTTCTTTTATTGATTTCGTTTTAGCTTGTTTCGTTGATTTCAATAAAGGGAGCAAACCTGTGGTTGCATGGAATACATCCGAAATTTTTGGGTTTGATAAACGTTTTGGTGTCAGACTGTGTGTTACTAAGTTATATGAAAGAATTTCTTCCAGTATAGCAGTTTTCTCGAAGAACTCTGTGTGCATTGAAGTCCTGCTTAACCCCTGTGAAATAAACCAGATTCAAGGAGTTTGGGGTACTATGTCGAGGCTCCATCCACGTCACATTTAAAATGTTCTAAGGAGCAACTGCAAAGGACCCATGGAAAGGAGCAAAGTGAACAGTGTATTAAATATAAATGATCCCATGCCAAGAAACGAATGCCAAAAGGCAAATAAAGAGTCAAAAAACTCCTATCAAAGCATCATAAATCAAAGCAGGAGCTGAATTACAAATACTTAAGTGCCGAAAGATCCTCTCCGTCCGTGGGTTTGAACTTGAAGTACACCACTCACACAAAAGGACACTATGGGATAGAGGATCCTGAACCAAAATTCAGTAAGAAAGGCATGTAAGCAAACTTATATGAAATAGGACAAAAGTCCGAAAGCACAAGAAGAGTGTGAAAATGGCATGGGAATGAGGAACAAACGAATATTTCTGTTTACCATATGCTCCAATCCTGTGGTGTCCAAAGCTTTTAGCCACCTGAAGACAAAGGTAATAATGAAATTCATCCTCTGGCCTCAGCATAGTTATCTGGACTTGACGATTTTGGTTCCCACTCTCCCTAATTGGACTGTCATCAATGATTAAGGGTACACACTGCTGTCATTTAAGAAATCCATATTGCTGGAAGAAGTCAATATGATGCTTTTGCTTATTAAACAGTCTGTCACTCAAAGGTTGATCGCCCAAAGATCTAGGTTCACCAGGCAATCGCCAATTGTTGCAGCTGCAACATTTCTCCCCAATTTTCTTGAATTCGGGACCCCTCCTCACGATCTTGTTTAATCTTTGAATCCTTGGAGTTGTTGGCATGTGTTTCAATCTTTAAATGACTACAACGCCTGACTCTTGACCAAGGTCTGGTTATTGATTGCGCTGAAGTTTATGGCGAGCCCTAGCTGTTAAGATTGTTTTGTTTATTGATCAAACCAGTTGTCTCTACTAAGGTCGCGATTGTTGGATGTTTGAAGTTGACTGAAGCACTTAGTTTTTTCATTGTTTTGATCGGAGGTTCGAACAGTTTCCCGTCCGCCGTTGTGGCTCCTAAAGCAATTTAGCTCCCGAAGTGTGAAAGCGCCGATGGCCGATGCGTTTTAACTTGTTTGGTCGCAGGCATGAAGTCGTGTCTCATCCGCCGTTGTGGATGGAAAAGCCTTTTGTCTTCCGAAACGAAAGTCCGTACGACGTCCGACTTGCATCGCATGGCTTTAGTTTTCTCTCTTCCGCTGTTGCAGCTCCCCAAGTCTTTTGGTCTCCGATGTCCAAAGCCGTCCGACTTCCGTTTTAAGTTTCTCCAGCCCGCGTTTTCACAACACGTTAGCTCTTTTCTTTCCGCCGTTGCGGCTAGGAGAACCTTTTCCTGTCCGATGTCAAAGCCTTTCGAGAGCCGTTTCAGACCTTCCTGCCCAAAAGACTTAATCCCGCCTCTTGTCGATTATAGAGATGCACCTAGTCATTTTCTGTGGATTGGTAATTTCAGTTCGCATTATTTGTGCAGTTATGTTTTCCAATGAATGGCCCTCATTGTTGATTGCAGGTGAAATCCTGGAAAATGATGAAACTGCCACGGCAAGAAGGGAGGCGAACCGTTGATGGTGGTATGACCAAAACCACTTCGAAGACAACGAAAGCGCGAGTCCAAAGGATACACCAGTTACTCAACCAATCATGAGTATGCAAGAAAAGACAGAACCAAAGGATCCTAAGCGTTGGGAACTGAAAGGTCATGAACTGGGAGGCAGCCCAAGCGATTGGCTGCGGTAGTATAAATATTGTAAAGATAGGACTTAGACGGGGCTTTTTCCCTGGAAAATTTTGTAATGTTTACTTGTAAGAGGAACTACTTCGTTTTGCAAAGGAAACTCCAATTTTGCCTGCTGGAGCGAAATGTGGAATGTATCAATGCGACTCAATGAATAATGTTGAAGAGGAACTATTTCGTTTTCAGCTATGTTTCATTTACTGTGAGAGTGTTTAATTTCCTGAACCTACGTTCTTGTTAAATGTTCTTCAGTATCTTCAGGATTTCTTCCACTGAGTAATAAATGTTGTTCGTAAAATAATCGGCTATCTAGTTGTTTAAATATCTGTAATTGTTCATGTGTTTTGAATGAAGTATCAGCTGTCTGTAACTGTTCATAATGCATGTACGAAAGGTATTACTCACTAACAAATGATAACCTTGCTCCCTAGGGATAGATTAGGTAATTAAGTTATCTCTTATTGTATGTGATTTGGCTGCGTGTGAGTCTAAGACGAGAGGTAAGAACCTGCGCATCACATTGTGACAGCTCATTGCATTCTGATCACCTTGCATTTAGTTAGGCACTTGCATTTCATCTTCTAAGTCAAAAATTACAAAAACTCGGTGGACCGAGCCGCAACCGGTAAATCTTTGTTTTTGTTACCTTGACCTACGGTAGCCAGACCGCAAACCGGACGGATTCCCTACACCAAACAGTCAACGGGCTAGTTGGGAACGTTGATTGGGGAGAATCCTTTACTATTGTCGCCTGCGATTTTCCAGGCCCCAACAGATCGATATAGCCATTTATGTTATTTCAGAGCAGTAGTGGATGCCCAGTGATATATCAGTACTTTCTCATTGAATATATGGTGTTTCAGATGGATTATATTGCATGGATATGACTCAGTGTTTTATATGGTGTTGTGGTTATTATTGCTCTTATATTGATTCTTGTGACATATATTGACTTGTGGTATCATGATTTGGCGGTCATATTTATATGGACTTGTATATTATACTATGTATTGATGTCCTTACTCTGGTTTTGAAGTTCTTGATCTATACTCAATTGGTTTTACCCTCCTTAGGGAGAATAGAGGTAGTCATTCCCACCATTGTTTTGGCTTGCTAGTGTTGGCTCCATCATTTCATTGTCTTCATCCATCCATTACCTTCCAGTTTAATTTTCAACCCGATTGGCTTCTTGACTTGTGGCATAGAGGACCTTTTTCCCCGCTAGAACCTTTGTTGGACAAGCCCCCCTGTTTACATTGTGTCTCGGCTCTGAGTTGGTGACAAAACTTGCCTATGGTAAATTGGATAGTATGCGTAAATCATTCTGGTCGGTTGTCCCGATGTTTGGCACTGTGTAGAATTCCCCTTAGTCACTTGAGATGTTGTTGGCTAAAACTGAAAGCTCATGTACTACTTTTATTGAAATATGAAATATGCAACCATGGAAAATGAAAATTGTAAAACTGTGTTTCTTAACATAGGCAAAAAGGGCAAGAGCAATGAAATGCTAAAAAAAAAATACTCGAAGAATATAAGAAAAGGTCCAAAAAAGCAATGGTTAAAAAAATGTTATATCAAAGGATTGTTGACCTTATTAAAAATAAATATGGCTCGGATGAAAGCTGCGATTAGCTGTGCTTTTAAGCACTGGTGAAGTCCCAAAGGGTTCATATAGGCTAAAAGGCCGCAGAATAAAATGTGATCCTAATGAAATTAGATCAAGATTGATGCCTAAGTTGAATAAGCACTCTCTAAACAAGTCATCCATTTGTGAGGCACTGCCATTCCTTGTGTTGTTGTTTGTCCAGTATTGGTTATAGTGAGTTCTCCCTTTCCTTGTCCAAAGTGTCATGATGTTGAGTAGGAGGTCATCCTTTGCCTTAGCCTTGTCATTTCCACCTTTCACCCTTCACTAGCAAAATGACTATAGCTATGAAGTGAGTATAGTCTTGAAAGTTTGAGTCTAAGAAATAATAAATAAGGCCTGATATTTATAAGTATTTGTTGATGTACCGCCAGTGAAATGAATGCTACTTGTTGATTTTGTTACGTGAATGAGTTGTAGAGCATGGTTTAAACTCTTAACACTTGCAGCAGATTGATCTATTCTGAGTTATTATTGGTGTCTGATTTTTGTAGGGGGACCTCAACTCGCTCGATTCTCTTTGTCTTGGATCAGGGGGTTTTCATTAGTTTCATTGCGATCTATGATTACTTCATTTTACTGTCTTGTAGCATTCAGTTTCTTTATTTTGTATGTGCAAATCTGATATGGTTGACGTTTTCTCATGCATGGTAGAGGGCGCTTTGATGGCTTGGAGCTTGCATATGCCATAGAAATCATGGGGATCTTCCAGGATTGATCGGGATAGCTAGGATCGTCACTGTTACAGACTTCTACAAGCTTATCTAGGTAAAATCCATAGGTAAGTTCTTCTTTTCTGATCCTATTCCATTGTACCTTGCTGAAATTTAACTATTTTTCTGAAAACTCCTAAACCGCAAAAACCTAAAAAATCAAATAATCAGGGAACCGTCCGATCTTTTGCCAAACCATTTCTGGGTTTCATAGATTGGGACTCCCCCTAACTAAATCAATTGGAATGCTGGTCAAATTCCTCATAGATTGACCTAGATCTGATTTTTCAGCAGAAAACTGCATAACCCCCCACTGAAAAAATTGACCTGCTAGGGTTTTGAGTTTTTCTGATTTCTGACTTCATAGACGGATAGATCGGGTATTGGGCAGTCCAAATCAACCCTGTTGCCGCCTAATACACACTTTATGACACGGGAAAGTCTCCAACCCGCTTTGTGTGTCCTTGGGGGCAAGTTAGAGCTGGGGACCACTGTCACCACAGTCCACAACTCCTCCGTTTAGGCTAGATCCCAACAGAGCCAAGGGGGGTAGTCCCTAAAGGAAAATAAGTTCCAGATTTATTAACTATTAGTTAAAGGGATCTTTTACTAAGATTATAAAATGACAAGATCAGTGCCTAGATTAAATGGAGTCAAAATATTACAAGTTACAAACAATAACAAATCAAGGTATCTAAGCAATGTACAAATGAATTAAATTTATCAATATTAACCAATGAACAAGATTTACAAGTTATGAACCAAAGATAGCAGAAGAAAATGCTCTAAATGGAAATTATTAACCAACAGTAAATGAAGAAAAAAGACTTTAAGTTTGATTTACTTGAAGCAATTTAAACAAATGTTAAGCATTCACCACATGAACAATTGCAGAACTGAAAGTAAAGTGTTGGAGTGCTTGCAGTAAAATAAAAGTGAAAGTGCTTGTAGTAAAACCTTGAACAGCAAGGCAAAGATAAAAATGGACCAATGTTTGCAGGACGTTTTGCAATGTCTCTTGGTAAATTTTAATAAATTTTATTAGAGTTGGAATCTTTGATTATGTTTTAGAACCGGTGGTGTGACTACCCCGATCTAGTTCTTCTCAAACCGAAGAGGGATTGCTGTTGCGCTCAACAGGTGGGAGCAAAGCCCACCCCTAGCTCACAGGTCAAACCCCAATGGCCCGGTGCTCACAAGGAGGACGTCGATGCGCCTAGAGACCCCCTCGGTCTACTACCCCTTGCAGGTTCC